>LQNS02278096.1:28911838-28922750 GCA_001587735.2 Parhyale hawaiensis | reverse complement strand
CCGTAAAATATGACCGACGTTTGAGTTTGGCAAATGAGAGAGCTGAGGGGGCGTGACTTCGAGTTACGACAGTAACAGTGAGTTACGGTATCGCAAATAGTTTTGAGTTTCTGGCCCCTGAATTATAGGGGACTTAAGCCCCTTACAATTGCCTTAACGGCGTCTATGACCTATAAAGGCATACTCGTCACAGTAAAGTAAAGGCAGTAGGGAAAATCTGTTGATGTCCGCCCAAGCACGGCGGAGGGGTGACGTCATGAGCTAGGCACGCCCTAAGCTGGAGTCACGGGCCAATAGCAGCGGAGCGAGGAGGTTTAACAGTTCCGTTCAATCTCCTTGCAGAGGAGTGAGCAACCGTAACGGGCGGGAAGAAAATAATGATCCTCGTGATGCCTAATTAATTAAAGTTAATAAATAGACCTAAAATCTCTTCGATAACCTAATATAGATATCGAAGAAAAGAATATGGAAAATTGGCTAACACTGAAGACAGTAATCATGCTTACTTTGTGCAGAAATTTTAGAAATTATGTACTAGTTACCGAAACTTACTTTTGATTAGGTCATCACTCGAACTGTTACAAAGTTTTGATGCTGATATACCATAACTGTTGAACAATAAATTGTATATTTTCTAAGGCGGGAGGATTGTTATACAATTATGTTAAGAAATTACTAGCTTGGCCAACGAATTCATGATGTTCGAACAGTAATTATCACAGCACAGTTTGTGGATTCATTT
This sequence comes from Parhyale hawaiensis, assembly GCA_001587735.2. Taxonomy (NCBI): domain Eukaryota; kingdom Metazoa; phylum Arthropoda; class Malacostraca; order Amphipoda; family Hyalidae; genus Parhyale; species Parhyale hawaiensis. The sequence continues at coordinate 28,922,008 of LQNS02278096.1, read as the reverse complement.
CCCTCTATATGCTTTGATGTTCAAGAGATCTTGCCGGAATGAAGCTGTGAAAATTAAGGACAGGTGCAAAACGTATTGAGATATCATCGATACAAAATGAAATTTTGTAGAGATATCTTACGTCCCCTTCCTTGTCAGGATATTTAAAATTCGCCTGACTAGCTCGCACCTTTGACGTCATCGATGACGACATATGCCAAATCGTTGGCCATAGCCAATCACACTGGTGTTAAGGAATGACGTAAGCCGCTGGACCACGCCCATCGGCCAAATATTGCCCTAATTTACCCTGTAAAGGCTCTCCTACTCCCTTTCACTGTACTGTGTAGTCGCTATCTCCATTACACTTTGAAGCTAGTGAATAAGCCTACTAAACTGTGCTAATGTTAAGTTACAAACGAGTTAATGAAATCATAGATTCTTAATTCTTTACAGAACCGAAGATAGAAAGCAACGTTGAGAAGACATGATACACCAATGCTGTCTGGCGAAAGCCGAAAAGTAAAGTCATTCATTTTTGCCGGTCGTTGGACCAGTTTTCCGTAAAATGTTTCTTGTCGAGCCGCAGCTTGCGATACCAAAGTTCTGCAATGAAGACGAGCGTAGCTCCGGTGCACCCCACCAGTAGGACGTAGAAGGCGCTCTGCACCTGCACGTGACACGCAAAGTATTTATGACAAGTTGGGATTGTTTACTCAATTCGCTTCGTCAAGGCCTATCTACACGTTCGTCTTTTACACGTGTTCACTCGCCCGAACATGTAACTGTGCCGTAAAAACAGGCAGAAAAATGACGAGTTTTCTAAGTTTCATTTCGCTTCAAATTTGAAGTAACAGCCGTAGCTTCCCTTGTGAAACTTCCGAGAAAATTGAAACAACGGTCAACATTTTAACTTTTGTGACGTGCTCAAAGTTGTTGACAACGACGCCGCAAAACATTAGGGTGAGGTTATAATTAAATGCATTGAAAAGATTAACGCGTTCACAAGCTTTAACGACAACAAAGACGTAAACTTTGATGTGTAAAATCAAACTTAAAATCATGCCAAAACTCAAAGCATAACTTGATGTTATGTGGCCATCGTTCGTAGGAGCAGCTTTGCGGCTAATGACATCTGATGTAAATTTTTGTTGGTGGACATCGATTTTATCGGCAAATCTGGACTGGGAACTAATATAGAACTTGGCTGTGCTAAAAAATCATTCCGAAATCTGCTCTGCGATTGGAGTCTTACAGCAATATTTCGGGAAAAGAACATGTATTGGTTGCTTCAACAAAATCAATTTGCATATAAAGACGGATTGTTGTAGCAACGAAGTTATCAATGTCATAAAGCAGGAAAAGGAGAGGTTTTGCCTTGCAGTGTCATTGCACCGAATAGTCTTATTCTGTTGCACAACTCTATTGATCCACGTAGTGTTTACCCTACGAGAAAATGTAATTGATTTTTGGAGTATAGGGTTAAATTGCTCGGAAGAAACCGTGACCTGGGTGACGTTTATGCTATTTTCTTCTTGTCCAGGGAAAGGCCTAACTTAACTGGCGCTCTAGCGATATATTGTAACTTGTTGCCCAGAAAAAGCCTTGCCTCCATGACGTCCATGGCACTTCAATAATTATTGCTCCCCCAGAAGGTAATGGTGTAAGGGAGGAACAAAAGAAACCTTACCTTGGTGACGCTCAAGGGACTCAACTTGCTACCACGAAAAATCCGCTCGCAGGCGGCAGTGAAGTAGCTGCGCTTGGCGTGTTCGATGAGGCCAAAGGAGCGTAAACGCTTGATTCTGTAACAACATATTAATCAGGTCAGCTATAAGTTTAAGTCTTCCTAGATGTAAGCGCTGGCAACTATCCTGACGCCCCCACCCATAGCATTCGCTGGGCATTACAACTTCGAAAAAGAAAGTCCATGTACTGTATATTTATAGCACATCAGTTGAAAGGCGAAACCCCAAACAGTGGAGCAACAGACAAAAATAAGTGACACAACAGTACACAAATATCATCAATAGGACTTTGAAAATCAATAGAAGCAGAGCAGATACAGAAAGAAAAGTACGCTGCAGGCATAACTACTGCGATGCAAAGGTGTCTCGGAGACATAACTAACTTTACTTCCTTTGATGTTACCAGCACCGTCCGTGAGAACAAAACTAAAATTAAAGCGTCAGAAATATTCTTCTTTGCGCCCCCTTCCCTCGAGCTGCCTTGCAGACTGCGCACAATAAGTCGTACGTTGGTTATGGCGCTCGTATGCTTAGAAAGTTCGTCGGAGTATCGGTGTAAGAATCCACGGGAAGAAATTCGTAACAAATGAATCCTGCGTCGCATACAAGGTACTTCAGCTGTCATCATGGACAAGTCACTCTTTGCTATATTACGAACGGTTTGACAAAATACGTACGGTACGTAATGCACACTCGACTGCGAGCTTCATATAAATGCATAGCCCGAAGCTCACTGATGACTTGATGAGTATGCAATGCATGTATTTTAACATTCTTTGATAATATAGCGCTGATCGCCTACTAATCAGTGGAATTATTCTATACCTGTATGGGATGAAGGGTTAATGGTGAAATTCGCCCAACAGAGACATGTTGGAGTCACAACAGGGTGTATAGGGCCTTATACTCTTATGTCGTTGATATGGGCGCTCAATGTAACTTTATCTGTTAATAGTGCAAATGGACTCCAGTCCCGTCATTAATAAGTAGCTAGTAGATGCGTGCCCGCTACGTATAGAGGATAGCGGAGCTGTTGAAACTAAAGGACGGTTGTAATCATCTATTTCTCACCTTCTAATGAATACTTAAGGGACAATACACCGCTCTACATTCCGTTCCTATGAAATTAGCAGCAACGACACAGTTACCTTTACAGGTAAAATATCTTATCTTAATTCAGAAGCAGAGCAGTTGGTACAGTCGGGGAAAGAGTTGGTACAGAAAATAACGAAATGGTATTAAATGCCATGACGTATGTTTGTATGACGACAAATGCGTCTTTAGAGTCTGTGTGAGAAATAAAGCATTGATGATTTTGCTTTGAACTGCATTGTAGCACCACTATGAGATAGGCTTTTTTTTTACGCTGGTCGCATATTCACTAGCGCGGTAGGATTTCAAGTTTCCATCATTTAAATCACATATTTGTGCTGCACTAATAGTTCAAGCTGTCGGACGAAATACTCTTCTAATTATGTGTATTGATTTCTTTTTTTATGAGTACGTGTAGCTAACAATGTTTTCTATCATTAACAGCAGCACAGTTTCTTTGCTTTTCGCTTTCTTTAGCGATCTGTAGTTGATATATAAAAATTTTAAACAAGATATGATTTCCTGTCAGATATTTCTTAACTTGTTCGAAATCACTTTATTTTTTTTAGTCTTCTCTGTAATAAAGTGTTGTCGGAAATTTGACTAAGAGAAATTGCACGAACCCCTTTTATACTGGTACTTACGTATACTGATGACATTTTTCACTGTTCGTGGTAGTTGATATAGTTGATGGCATTAAAATGCAAAACAGCCTAACATGCTCGGGGCCCTGAGTAAGTTTCTTTATGGTGATTGTATCTCTACTAGAGTGGCGCTCTGTCAATATGACAACGACAAATGTGTGATAACGTTCCTTCACTGATCATACCTCATTACCAATGTGCTTCTGAATGATATGCTGCAAGCACCAACTCAAATTCTCATAAGATATGAGTGCTGCATGCTTCTTCCTTCCCTCAGCTGACATGCGATATAAAATCAATTGAAGCACATCAATTGAATCAAGTGAAGCATCACTGCATTCAATTAAGTTCCTGGCTGCGTATCCCGTATACCGTACGGTATGATATACGCCTGCTGTACATCGACATGTTTGCTCCCAAGCAAAAAATGCTTCGTCCCAGGCAGAATTCAAGATGGAAAAAAATAATTCTGCTTCTACTGCATGTGAAAAAGCGCTTCTCCTGTGCTTTGTTGATTATATACTCAATAATGTGACAAGAGAACAAATAATATAATGTATCTTCAATGTATCCACTGAGAAAGTGATAAAATTCAAACTACATGGCAGCGCTAAGAGAAGTAGTAAATATTTTCATTGTCTGGGTGTTAACGTTGGCTGAGCAAAAAGAGCATTCAATTATACGGATAAGGTTCCAACTCTGGCCATCTTCTACAACCAGGTCTATTTCCTCTTATCGATTACTTTGAGTTACCTTGAGGGTCTTCGGAAGAAGTCCAGGTGACGTAGTTCACTTCACCCCACGTGTGTGGAGTCACTCTGCTGGGTGTCTTCTGTGGTGCCGCAGTTAGCGACCAAAGTACGAGCCATGGCAGTAGCGAATTATCTCCACAGTGCACGTAACCGCTGCTCTATCTGGTATTCTTCTTAAATGAGAATCCAGCAAATTTTTGAACTCCACAATTTTGATATCAGTGGCGTTTCGAATATGCCGAGGCATTTTGTTAAACAATCTTGCTCCCCGTACAGCGAAGCTATTAGTCGATATCAATAAAAGCGGAATATCATTATACAATCTGCATCGGGCCTATTTTTCACCTGTCTATTTCGTTAAGAGCATGAAACAAAAGATACAAACAGATAAATATATAGACATATGAAATGACGACTGTGCTTATTCTAATTTTTATTCATGGTATATATAGGTAATTATGCAGAGAAAAGGTTTTATAGTACTAACAGGACACAGGACACACTTACTATCAGGACAATGAAATTAGATTGCAACCTCACATGCTGTCGATCTGGGGTGCTGTATGGGGTTCTTCATGATTATTTGGTAACTAGTGGAACCGTGCGTGAAAAAATTCACGCAAAAATCTGTGTTTTTTATTAATATAGGCCGTTGCGGAATATTATCTGAATTGCTTCATTTTCTTAATTGATTCATAGTCGTGCTGTCAAGCTTAGGTCCTCTTTTCTAGGACTTGCCGTTTCCACATTTTCCCGCTCACGCTGATCAGCAGCTACCATTCACTTCTGTAACCTTTCTGCTTCAAGTCTTTCTTGATTGTATCGCATAGATGATTCATCTCTCTCCATTCGTAGCATAGCACGTCTTCGCTCTTGAGACTGCAGTAGTCTCGTACTTCTTATACATTCCCTATCTTCTTTCTTAGTTAGACGTGCGTCTTCAATATAGTGAGAGGCATAAGTAAATCTTCAGTAAAACATTGCAATAAACTTGAATGTAACTCCAGCTAGGTTGCATACATGTATGCGCTCCGTAGCCAAGATACGGTCTTGCGCACTTAAGTATCTGCTTTACTGAATTACTGAAATTTTTGGGCTATGAAAATTCGCACCGTCAGAGAACGACTGTGTGAAGGATGATATACGTGATATGGAGCTGGAGGAACACATTGTAACGGACAGAAATACATGGAATAGCAAGATCTGCTTCAGCGACCCCCTTTGAACATGGATAATGCTGCTGTAGAAGAAGAAGAACAAGACAGTCAGCTAGAAGAAATAGTCGTCTGCTACCCGTGAAGAATCATCATCTCATGAGTGCTCCGTTGGTCATCTACCGAATTTACGCGTCATAACCTGAGAGAAGAAAGTTATAAAATCGGACTCCAAAAGCTGCATACATATTGTTCAGATTTCAAGAGGTGTTTCAAGTAAAACGTGTCTTCAGATAAAGGGATAAGGATCAGCTTCCGCCATCTTCCGCAAGTTGGTCATCGATTTACAAAATCTGCAGCCTGGCCTATTTTTCGCCTATCTATTTCGTTAATAACGTGACACGAAAGATACCTACTTATAAATATATAAATAAATAAACACACGACGGTGTTCATTATATTGTGTGTTGAATCTTCATCTACTATGCCTTTCAATGAGAACGATATGTGGTTTAGGATAGCCAGACATGCCAATGTGGGCGGGCCCTGAATATCATTTATTATTATTTAAATCAACATTGTACACATATACTGCTGCGTAATTTAGTGAAAATTTCAAAGACTGAAAGCAGACTTACAAGTCGTCAATTTGGGCCCTGAATATGGAGTTCTTGGCATGAGCCATCATGTCGAAGTCGCTTTTGAGAACCTGCCGGGAGACGTGGAAGCGACAGGACTGCCCTCGGGTCTCGTAGTTGGCGGCTCGGCCCACCCCGGACGAGTAGACGTCTGCGGAAATGTGAAAACGTGCTAGTGCCAAAACGTTATTGCTATTATTACATAATATTAATTTGAGACTCCCTTGTTACTGCGGTTTTATGTCGTAACGCGCCGAAGGTACGTGTATATATATTGAATTTCAGTATTCTGATGGAAGATCTAGATTTGACGGCAGACTCATAGAAGAGTTCTATTTATATCACAATTTTGCCAGGGCTCTACTGGTAACAGAAAAACAAGTCGAGAAGCATCTAAAAGGGTCGAAACAGAAAACAACAGAGTAGCGAAATGCCTTTTCAGTAGAACCGGTAGAAGTCCCGCGTGATAGGTAGCTACCACCATCGGAGCCCCACTTCATATGGGCTGAAATGGGAGCCAAGATAACCTACCTAACTTTGCAAACTAACTTTACCAGCAGAACTCCCCGAGGTCCTTCAAGAAAAATTCAGCGCACGTCAAAGCACTCTCGTTAAAAGTTTATTACGTCAGATTCACTCTTGACTTGCGTAAGGTGCTACACTGTACGTAGCTGTACCTGCCGTGAATGACAGCATATCAAAGTATCACTGTAGGTGAGCACAGACTACAAAAATATTCAGCTACAAATTTTCAGCGCATGATAAATTCTGAAACTATATATATATATATACATCGTGCTCTGCATTCACTAAGAAACTATTGTTTGAACAGTGAAATGTAGCTTCCAATTAGCAGTTCATTCCCGTTTTGCATGTTTTCCCAGTAATAGCGATACGGTACCTAGACGATGAGATATCTACTAATAAGCATTCAATCAGTTTAAACGCATTAGAGAAAAACACCTCTGGTACGGTACCTATATGACGCTGAAGGTAGCGCTACAAACGACAAAACGTATCGGACAAATAGAGCTAATATCCCGTACCAATAAGACTGAAGGAGCCGCCGTGGATGAGTTCGAAAAATTGCCAAGTGTTCAAAAAATCATCCGAGAAGAATTTCATGTTCTCGGCAATGGGTGCGAAGCGCGGGAATTTCTGGAACAGAAGCAATTACTTTCACTCTCAAAGATTTTAATGACCTTTGGTTGGGTCTCCCTAAGCAGAATCCGGAGTTCCAAAATGGGAAGGACGTATAGTAGTAAGTCAATAGAATTGTTGAATCCTTCATTCCTACCCTGGATAGAAGCGCATGGACATAAGTTAGGAAGTAAGAGGCAAAAGAGAAAAACGACATCATCTGTGTTTGCATAAAATTGAAGTAAGGGGCTACGAAAAAATCTCTCACAGGCTTCACTACGGTAGTGCAAAGTAAAGCCTTGTTTCTTGAATTAAATTGCTTCAGTCCTTGCAATAGTGCAATCCGAAGTGCAACATAAGATGAAACGGTAAAAAAAGAAGGTTGGCCAATGGGGTAGTAAGGTGCAATTCCTCATTACACAGAATAGGCTTCCAGCATTCACATGAACTTTGTACCATACGTACGTAAGAGAAAATGCCTGGAATAAATATTGCCAAGCTACTGCTATACAGCAGGGATGGGCCGCAGTTATTTTCTAGGTACGCTACTTCAATAACTAGTGTTATTGGGAACTATAGAGTCACTCTTCTGAAACAATGTTGCTACAGTTTCTTCCCGTATCGTGATCGGAATGAATGGAAACGGTCGTTAACCGCAGCTGTTATTGTCCCCGCGAAGGCTGCTGCCCAGAACGGCACACAATGTGAAACATTCCAAGATCTTAGGACAAGAAGTTTCCTGATCGATAGGTGTTTAAACATCTTGTGATATTAAATGTTTTAGGTATTGAAACTTACTCAAAACGCAGAATTTAGACCAAAACTTTATCATTTGCAATTGTTATGCTACAAAGCTGCATGACAGATGACAGTTTGGACAATTTTCAGGCAATATAACAATTTGCAAGCCGAAGCCCCCCNGTTCAAACGTATTAGAAAAAAGCACCTCTGGTACGGTACCTATATGACGCTGAAGGTAGCGCTACAAACGACAAAACGTATCGGACAAATAGAGCTAATATCCCGTACCAATAAGACTGAAGGAGCCGCCGTGGATGAGTTCGAAGAATTGCCAAGTGTTCAAGAAATCATCCGAGAAGAATTTCATGTTCTCGGCAATGGGTGCGAAGCGTGGGAATTTCTGGAACAGAAACAAGTACTTTCACTCTCAAAGATTATAATGACCTTAGGTTGGGTCTCCCGAAGCAGAATCCTGAGTTCTAAAATGGGAAGGACGTTTAGAGGTAAGTCAATAGAATTGTTGAATCCTTCATTCCTACCCTGGATAGAAGCGCATGGACATAAGTTAGGAAGCAAGAGGCAAAAGAGAAAAACTACATCATCTGTGTTTGCATGAAATTGAAGTAAGGGGTTACAAAAAGATCTCTCACAGGCTTCACTATACGGTAGTGCAAAGTAAAGCCTTGTTTCTTCAATTAAATTGCTTTTGTCCTTGCAATAGTGCAATCGTAAGTGTAACATAAGATGAAACGGTAAAAAAAAAGGTTGGCCAATGGGGTAGTGAGTTGCAATTCCTCATTACACAGAATAGGCTTCCAGCATTCACATGAATTTTGTACCGTACGTACGTAAGAGAAAAAGCCTGGAATAAATATTGCCAAGCTACTGCTATACAGCAGGGATGGGCTGCAGGTATTTTCTGGGTATGCTACTTCAAAAACTAGTATTATTAGGAACTATAGAGTCACTCTTCTGAAACAATGTTGCTACAGTTTCTTCCCGTATCGTGACCGGAATGAATGGAAACGGTCGTTAACCGCAGTTGTTATTGTCCCTGCGAAGGCTGCTGCCCAGAACGGCGCACAATGTGAAACATTCTAAGATCTTAGGACAAGAGGTTTCCTGATCGATAGGTGTTTGAACATCTTGTGATATTAAATGTTTTAGGTATTCAGACTTACTCTGAACGCAGAATTTAGACCAAAACTTTATCATTTGCAATTGTTGTGCTACAAAGCTGCATGACAGATGACAGTTTGGACAATTTTCAGGCAATATAACAATTTGCAAGCCGAAGCCCCCCCTTCCTCCATGGGGTAACGGAATCGCAATGGTTACACAGATTGTTTCGCTTTTTCTGTGCACGTGGACAGCGATCTAAACTGGCAGGATACCTTAAGTGAGTGAAGTGACCATATTTTTTCCCTCTTAACTCTTAAACCATACGTAGCTAGCTAACTAACTACATTACAAAACACCATTTCAGGATTTTCCCAGGTGCTACTCCCATGAAATTGTTTCGCAGCACACTGAGAAAGGCGTTAAGAGTATATTTTTTAGTGTTCTTCTTGTTTTGTCAGTCGCTTGCTGTGTAAAGCCCTCGCTAAGCGAGGAGACTGCTGTTCTCTTGTACAAATTTTGTGTCCTAGTAAGTTTGCTTAATTATTTGAGCTTAGTTACTTATAACGGCAAACATATTAGGTCCGTTAGTTGAGATGATCCAGGTTCAGCAAGTATGTTGAACTTGTAGGTTAACTAGTTAATGACATTCAAAGGTTTATCTCCCTATCAGGAACAAGGAGCATGTGGTATGAACTCCCAAAATATTAAAAGAAATGAAGATCTTTTAAGCATGGAGATATAAATTAAAAAAAAATCAGCATTTCATGCGAATTATGCGTAAATCAACCAAAATCTTACTTGATAACCGCCTCATTAGACTTACTTGGTTACTGCAAATGCGGAAATATGTTACCAACTCACTTATGTACTCTCACGTGGTTTCCGTGAGCATTATTTTATGTCGTGGAGCATACTCACGTTTTAAATGGTTTAATACTAACTTGGAGAACAAAAATGAATGAATATAGCTACTGCCCAGTCGGAAATTATGGTTGTCATTATAGTAGAATATAGTAGTGTATGAGAGATTAAAGTCGATTATGGATGATGAAACGGTATGGTAGATATGTCAACTATAACATACCGTTGATTTTAGTATATTTAGGTCGATATTGGTGGAGGCAATATTGGTTGTTTATGGTTTGTCAAGAAACGAAGGT
>LQNS02278096.1:28883231-28910763 GCA_001587735.2 Parhyale hawaiensis | reverse complement strand
TTATGGTCGAAGGTTGTGACATATCTCTACCATACTGCACCCTATAAATGGTTGAATATGGAGGATATATCGATAATAAACAACCAAAGTCTCGACCATAATCATAGTTGTTCTACTATAATCACAACCATAATTTCCGACTGGGTGTATGAATGAATAAGCAGGCACGTTTACAAAAATTCCCAACAGCATAAGAACCCGGTAATAAGAGTCTTAGCAGCCAAAGTTGCATGGATATGCTGTTTGCTTTTATTAAGTTGCAAGAGCTTTTACCATAACAAATCTGCCGTAGACGGTGTTCTTCCGGATGACGGGAGTGACGTGGTCCAGTCGGGACATCAGGTCCTGGGCAGAGTCTATGGGTGTCGATCTGTGAAAAAAAGAAAAAAATGAGGCGTATGGCATGTGGTTTTGATTTACAGCCGGATATTATCAGGTAATGAGCAGACGTTATTCACGTTGGGCTAGGTAAAGTCAACTTGACCGTACCCCCAACTGGGAAACCCGCACGCACTGGTCTGTCCTGCAGATATAGGCCAACAGGCCCCAGAGGAGTATACGGCTGCAGTCGACCACAGATCATACAGAACCATGGCGCCAGTGGTGAAAGACTTCATACGACAATCTGCACCTCCCGACCCTCCCCATTGCTGGTAAAGGCCAGTAAGCTCACAGCAGTACGTAGACCGGATGCTGACTGATCACGTCAAGCGCTGCGGAGAACTTGCCTAGCTGGCAGCGAGGTTTGAACTAGCGGCCTTGAGAGTCGATGTCTGAAGCTTGAGTCTGCTGCTACTGCGGGCAACTCACCGTTGCAGCCCCAAGAGCCAGCACAGCATGGGACCAATACAGTCAAGTACGCCAACCACCAACAGACAGACCCTCCGCAATACCAAATGCAAAGTTGGAAAGTGTGCCAACAGCTTTAGAGTTATGATTCAACAGAATCATATAATACTTGCATATCACCAAGGTGGGCATCCAAAGCCCTCTTAAAAACCAAAGATTTTCAGACTCCACAACACGCGCGGACAAAGAGTTCCACACACTCACATGCCTCGCGTGCAAGAACCCACTCTTCAGCTCTGACGCAAACCTGGAATCAGTAGTTGGTAGTTACGGCCCCTCAGGCGCTGATCAGGAGCACGGACAAAAAATTCAGCCAAGTCACTAACATCGTTTCCAGAGCGCACTATCCTCCAACACTTGACTAAATCAACACGCAACAAACTGCCCTTAACAGAGTACAGTTGCAACATTCTCAGTCATTCACCGTAGCTCATGTCATACAGACAGACCCTCGACTTGTTTCGTCCAACTCTCCTACACAGACTCCAATAATTTCCAGTCAGCCTTATACTCTACTCTCCAAACATATGGGGTATTGAGCAAGATAATAATAATTATTATTAAAACTTCACGTTTGGGCTACCATGGACAGGTAGTACAACCCAAATGAAACAAGGTAAGGACGAATGTGCATTGCATATTTACATATAAGCCGAGCATCAATTCACAACCCGCCCTTTTGGATGGCTCCGTCTTCACCTATCTCATAGGAGAAGCAAAACATATGTAACTCTGCGGCCAAAGCCACAAAAGTCATTAGAATAGACAGCACCATTTGGCGAGACCAAATTAAAACTGTAAGTAATGAGACAGCTCACCAGAGGAGTTGGCCTCCTAGAGGTGGACAATCGAAAGAAGCGAGTGATGATTTGTGACGGCACTCGCGGGTTTGAGCTGTTTGCGTGAGAATACACAGTTCCTCTGGACATCCTACAAACCAAACCCCCACCACCCCAGAGCAGAAGGAGGTCAACACAGCAGTACCTGCGCGGTACCGTGAGGAAGGCAATGATGTTGCCCTGGTAGAAGGCGTAGAGTGAGATCACCACGTAGAACAAGAACGCTGTCAGCACGCGTGAGGGCGGCCGTGTAGGCAGGCGGGACACGGAGCAACCTGGAAAAACAGCCATTTTGAGAATAGATTTGAATAGATTCCCGGACAGTAGATGAACAGTTACCAGGAGCCCATGCCAATTCACTCAAACAATACGGTTTTTGCAAACGGGCTCTAAACTCTAGAACACGATGTCGCCATGCTGTATGAGCACGCTTTGGCGTGTACTGAACCTCCCTCACGGCACAACGTGCTGACCCGGAACGCGTTCGACTTTCTGATTTATTTCCCGCTTACACGCCAAAGCGCGAAGAGTGTTGCACGCATATACGCGTGGAAATGTGGGAGAAAAATGTGTAGTAGTGTAGAAGTCAGTGAGGGCTAGTGATTTTTGGGTTGAATTTCAAGTGATATATTGTTTGCTACAATACTTTAGACACCCCACATAAGTAGGTATAGATGTCATGAATAACAAACTGCATCGTTTTTTCAAACTGCTTGCCACGCCTACGTGTGCAGATAGTGGACGCGTTTGTGTGCTGGTTTTGGGACAAGCTTTCGGCAAGCATTCACATGCGCTTCCAGCACGCCTGGCCTCTCTCAGGGTTAACGAGAGAGGCGGTGGAGCGTAGCGTTCGGTTCCCCTCTGAGCAATTGCCAGCTTGCGTACAATCGAAACAGATACAGCAAACTTCAAAGAGTAGATATCGAGAGATACATAGGGCGAGTGACAAATAACTTAAAGTCGCCGATTTAGGCATTTGTTGTCTACAACAAATATCAAATTTATTACGAATAACACGAGGATATTCAACCACGGCATCCAATCGGGCACGAAAGGCTGGAGACTGGGACTGGGACAGTCGGCCGGTCGAGAATGACTTGATCTCTGTAAATGCTACCCTGCGCATATAATAGTGCGAAGAAATTGGTGGCGAACGCCCGGGCTCGCTCATATTAGCATGTTTCTGCAAAGGAACTATGAGAAGACTATTTCTAATGCTAGAGGGTCGGCGAAAAAGAAAAATAATTTGGCTGCACTCCCCAGCTGGGAAATTAATATTCCCTGCTTCGTGGGGTTAGGATTCATTTATTTAACCAAACATCTGAAAGCAGTGATTTTTTATCGAAGATGTGTATAAAAATCACTGAGATGTTACAGACGCAAGCTTTTTTCCTGCCGGCCAAGTAAAATTAAAGAAGATATACTGAAATCATAATTTTCGTAAAGTTTCTTTGTTTAGTGAATTAATGGACATCTGCAAGATCTTAGTTTTTATTGGCCCAAGCTTTCGTTTTGCTCAAAGCAAAACGTTTTCAAGGGTGAAAAGTAAGAATGCGAGAGGAGATACACACCTAGCAGTCGTATCCTATATACACACGTAACAAAAATTTAATATACATATGATGTAATTAACAATAGTCTAGTCGCTGAGATTCATTGTTTATTACATCAAATATGTATATTGAATTTTCGTAGCGTGTGTTTATCATAGTCAGCAAAACTTTAATTTGTGAATAAAGAAAATTCAATATTAAAACTATGCACTCCCCATCGATAACATTGGTATCATTTCATTTGTCTAATAGAGCATACATCAGTTTTTTTTTTAAACTGCATAACTATGACATGTAATTAACGGAATTCTTACCATCCTTGTTACAGATAGATGTCACTGGCCCGCAGGAATGCACGGCTAGCAACAACCACAGATTGGCAGATCTATAACGTCAGATACGGAAAGCTCATGCGACAACCTCGACCTCCCGACCATCCCTATTTCTGGGTAGGGCTTGTGCTGCTGCAATAGCAGACGGTTGGCAGAGGGGAAGGTTGTTCACATACTGTATATGAGCCTGCCGTGTTTGACCCACAACTCCGAAAACCTATGGTCGGCTGTAGCCGTGCACTTCTATGTGTGTTGATTTTCCCCTTGTAGTACGCAGCTGAGCTACTATTTCCTTGTCATTACTCTCATATCCCGACTCTTTACTCTGGCTCTCTATCAAACTTAAACCTTCGACAAGAGTAAACAGCTGATTTTGTTCCGTCTCCGACTCGTGAAACTCCTACTACATGCGCCAAAAACCCCCGGCTCATTGCTACTCGAATCTACCCCATGACCTTAAGCCACGAAACCTGAATAATTTTCTCTGGGAAACAGTTCAGGCACGCAGAGTCTCCGGGAACTACTGATGAGTAACGATCCAGAAGGCACGATAACAGCTAGCCTCATTTCCAGCAAAGGTAAAGGTAAAGTTCACTTTGAATGCACCCTCCTCTGGGAAACCCACATGTTCTGGTTCGTGAGGCAGACATAGGCCAACTGGCCCAAGAGGAGTAAGTGCTTTTGCAGCCGACGATGGGTCGCTAGGAACTATGGTGCCGAAGCGGCAGGTTCAACGCCCGCCATCCCTCTACCCAAAGGTGGGTACCACCATGACAGCTATATGCGCACCCAGCAAATTTGCCGATTCAGCTCGCCAAGCGCCCTCGAAAATGACCGCGTCTGGCATGGGGATCAATATGGAGATCCTCAGCACTACTGTGCAGCACGTAACGTCTGCCGCTAACGTAGCAATGTATACATATATATTATGTACATATTTACTGCTTAATTAGTTTATTATATTCAGAGCCTCTTCCTTTCGACTGCAATCGAAAACACGAAGGGGCAGAAATAAGCCGAGCTGGGCGCGGCCTTATCAGTTCTAGCGCTCCCTGGTCTACAACACTTTGGATGACTTCACGACCCGTACTTCTGACCCATTTGGTAAAGGCTTTATGGTCAGCATGTTTTTTGTTAATACAAAATGATATAATTTAATTTGTCGAAAGGGATGCAAGTCGCTCTCTATTTTTTTATTTTAGCAATAATTTTAGTGATTATAAGCCCTTTCCGTTTTATGAAGGGAGTAGGTCCTGGAAGAAAGCAGTCGGCCTAATTAAACAGGGCAAGTGGACCTGGAGCTGCAAATCACCGAATCAACAGTATCGGGGATGAAAGAACTAGGAATAATACTACTACAGTGATGGTGCCACACCTAACAGTAGATCGTGATGGAGGTCAGCAAAATGAGAAGCCATTACTCAAGAGATCTAAACGGGACAACAAACCCGTTCATAAGCATAATAATTTTAGTTTTGTTTGTCGCCAAATTTATCATGAACTACGTGAATCTACGCAAACTGAATAATAAAGTTCCCCACTCTATATAGCCATGTAACACTAGGCTTAAGAGCTAATGGTAGAAATCGTGGACTTACCCTGAAGTAGAAAAAACTTCGCTGTTGTTTCGATGTTCCTCCAGGGTGTGATGCGGTGGGTGATCCTGTCCCTGTAAATACATATCGAGAGACAACCTTGTCAGTAACTGCGGCAGCTCTTCTACTTCAAAGCTAGGCATAATTTTTCCACAGAAAACGTTGCGCACTTATCCCAAAGTGCGTTTGCCCTTAAGCGGACAGGTGACCATTTACGGTCGCCTCCATGATGGGGTTCGTACGAACGTGTTTTTCAGTCACCCAGTGAAGGTTGAATGTTTGAGCCATTTATGCAAAAGCTGTATTTTAGCGCTGCACCAAAAGCAATGCTCAAATGGACACTTGAATAGAGGGTTCAGTACATAGATGTTCTGCAGTGAAGAGGGGATGATGTTATGGCACTAAGTTCTGTTCATTTGAAGCATGAATAATTCTTGTAAATGAGTCTTATCTTTAGGTACACCTATTTCACCGCATAGAAGCATTATACATTTGACGATAACCTTCTGAAGATATATGGCAATCGTGTAAAAAAAATTGATTACATGGGCTACTGGTTTCCAGTTTAAGTGTTATAATGATCATTTGGTGATAGTTTCGTGAACTGTGAACACATGGACGATCCTATTTTAGTCAGTCCTACAATGAGGTTTCCTATAGAGGCAATACCAAAGAAAATACGTTAGCCTAGACCCAATTAATAGCGAATATGCTGGTATCGTAGTTATTTCCACCTTTTTAGCAGATTACAGTGGAACGAAACTCCTATTTTTATCAACGAGCCTTACCCTACCCTACCTACGTCTGCTCTCACTCTCAGTAGTTAGGCTTTCCATCCCTGATAGTCGCTGGCAAGTATCAACAGATTTAGAAGACTATGTCACATCCGTTCATTTGCCTTTTAGACTTTCCCCCGACAACACCGACGCTCCCCTTACCGATTAACAATAAATAAATTTTTATTTATTTATCGTAGCTTAGGTTTTTTCCCTTTCTTCTGAAGATGGGATTCTTCATCCCGAAACGTTAAGGTTTTATATTAGTCGACTTCTATTTGTTAGACTATGTCACTTTACACATTAATTCTTCAGATTTGTTTTAAAATCTTTAGGAAGTGACCAAATCTTAGGGGAAGCATGGCTCAAATTAGTTTTTTCATGAGTTATTAGGTGGAACGCTGAGTAAATGACCAAACTATTGTGATGATCTGTTTGTTCGTTTGTTTGGTTAGGCGGGGTTTGGTTAGGCGGGGTTTGGTTAGGCGGGGTTTGGATAGGCACACTGTATCTCACTCCCTACTCTCGGGCTCCCTACCTTTGAGAGTGGTGGCTGGTGAGCCGATCAAAGATGTAGAAAACGATGCCACTTATGAGTACAGCCAAAACAATACTCGCCCAAACCTGGAAACAAAGATTGCTGAGTAGCAAGCCTTTACCAAACCACGAATTAAATTGGAATCATTTTTTA
Source organism: Parhyale hawaiensis (assembly GCA_001587735.2). Lineage (NCBI taxonomy): Eukaryota > Metazoa > Arthropoda > Malacostraca > Amphipoda > Hyalidae > Parhyale > Parhyale hawaiensis. The sequence continues at coordinate 28,904,128 of LQNS02278096.1, read as the reverse complement.
TTTTTTCAAGTGAGTGTAAGGAGCAGGAAGCAAAGTACGTAACGGGAGGACTCACGAAAAACTAGCACCAAAAAGTGACGTCATCATCGACGAATCTATGGTTGAGCAGCCTAGGATTATTTTAACTAATTTAACTAGAAAAATCATCTTCAATTGCGAAATCAATCTCTAGCGTATAAATAAATTACGAGAATATACACTAATTTTGCAATTATCTATAGAAAATTGCAGTGCACGCTGACGGAATCTTTCATAACACTAGCGCCGAATTTGCTCCCTTTTGGAGACCTGATTTAACTTCTTTTTCTTAATTGAAGCCTTATTTACACTTCATATTCAGTTCACAGTGCTCTTCACGAATATATTTATTCCTTACTGACAAATATAAGTACAATTATAGCCAATTCTGTACGCGAGAGAAACCACAGTAACAGTTAGCCAATTGCTCGAAGTTTCTGTACTTGGCAACAACATTTTACGATATTTTGCAGCTCAAGTAGCTGGCCAGTCATGAGCGGGAGATTGAATGAAATAAATCGAAAAAATGCATTGATAAGTTCAAGAAAACAACATACGAAGGCCTGAGGCCACACACTCAAATACTTCGATTCGTCGATGTGATGTAAATTTGCTATGTGAGGTCAGGGCTAAGTTTTATTTCAGTCCTATTGAGTCCTCCCGTTGCATTCTTTGCTTCCTGGTGAGGAGGGACTTAGTACATCATTTAGAGAGCAGTAACTAACTTACATCATATAAACATGGCTGTCGCCATAGACGTTCTACCACTTCTCAGAAGTGTGAGTATTATGATTCTATTCAGGATTCACTGTAGCAAGGCAAAAATGTGGATTTAATCGATTTAGGTTTTGCAAAGATATGTGATAAAGTTCACCATGAAATACTGTTACCTACTAAAACTCTCTAATATTAGTATCCGTGGGAAATATCTTCGGTGGCTCGGAGTGTTCCTGGCGAACCGAACCCAAAGTGTGATTGAAACTCTACAGAAATTTATTTGTCAGAGCAATTGATAAAAACATGCATGGCCATAATTAAAACTTTCAATTGGGGTCAAAAGGTCGCTAGAAGCCCATTTTCTTCTTTCACCTAAAAAATTAATAATAAAATAATAAAGCACAAAGACAAGGAAGTAAATCCTGTAGCACAACAATATCAGAGATAATATAGTCTCGCAAATGAAATTAGACGAGGAAATAAATCCTACAGTACAAAAAATCACATAACATATAGTTTCGCTAATACAGTCAGAAAAGAAACCATCAAGCGAGTGCTGTACAAATACTTCATCTCATAACCGTATGTTGTAACTCACAAAAATGTTAGGATGAATTAATTATCGTACGTACTACCACACAATTATTAATATTATTAAATCACACCAGACTGGCGACGTGGGAACGGAGAATTCCATGAGGTTAACAAACCCCCACGCAACCAGCCCAGCGGGTGAAGAAAACAAAAGAATAAAGAAAAGAAGATCCAAGATCACAGAATAGGTGTGTACAGATTATAGCTGCCAATACCCGTACCAGCAAAGACAGAGCCATCAAGACCACTCCATACATCCACACACGAAGGGAAAAATGAACGGGAACACTGACCCGTACGGCATCGCAATGGTTCCAAGGCAAACTCATGAAGAACATCAGTACGCCGAGTATACCTCACCCGAACAAATGGATCCGGAAGAAACTCAGACAGTGGATTACTGGGGCAGTTATAGATTTTATACAAAAAACAGACCCCACCAAATCTGCGGCGATGCGCCAGATCACAAGGCACAACACCACCCAGTATGAACGCGCATCGACGAACCACTTTGTCAAGCAAACACAGATGGCAATCGGCAGCAGAACCCCAGACTACAGAGCAGTATTCCAAAAGAGGGAGCGACAAAGCAATTAAAGGAGCGACGTGTCAAATCTACCGAGTCAAACACCCTCCAAGCACGCCTCATAAGACCAATTTTCTGCGATGCACCTGAGGCAACCGAACAAATGTGGGGCTCAAACGTCAACATTGGATCAAAATTGACATCCAAGATTACCAAGTCATCAACCACAGGAAGTGATACACCATCCAGTATGAGTGCAGGAAAAGGAGGTCCCACTGAACGCGACCTGGACACGAGCATAGTCTTAGTCTTGCCCGCATTTAGCCTCATCCCCCACCTAGAACACCAGGAATCAATCATTTCCAAATCATGCTGAATGGATTCTGAAACCTCTAATCTATCACTAGGCTTATTATATTATATATATTTTACATATATAATATATGTATTATATTATTCCGTATTAGTTATCGTAGGAGCGATAAATGAAACAGAAAAAGTGAAAAAACATAAAAAAAACGTAACAAATAGCACTGAGGCAGTAACAGAAATGACCAATAGGGCAACACATATGGGGTTTCAGTTGCCTGCCCATTGAATGAACGAGCACCTAGCCCGCGCTGATCTCCAGACAGGCGGTAGCGCGAAGTGCTCGGCCACATCACGTTTCGCAAAAGTCAACAAACAAGCGATCAACCAACATCGAACGGCCAGGAAAGGATAAGAGCATGTAAAATTTATAAAATAAATAAAAAATTATAAACAATGAACTGTTCAAAGTACAGCAGGTACTCAGCGGAGTCCTACAAGGTACATGAGAAGGATCCAAAACTTTCCCTCATCTTGATGAATGATAGGGGCGCGGATGCCAGTTTGCCGTTCCCTCCTTGTTCGCGAACTACACACGAATGTTAGCAGCGGTACAGTCAGTGGCAGACATACGAACTGCCCGTGCGTAATGAAATTTAAGTAAGGCCTTTCACTGGTCATCTGATAATAACATGACCTGCGAAGAAACAAAATACGAACTGCTACAATAAGAGAAAAACATTTCCCTTGTTGAATAAACACCCTAAGCGACGTGTGATGGGAGCGAAATCGAAAAAAAGACAATTTTATGAGACCTTGGGGTGAAAATTCAGGATAAAGTCACTTTTGACGATCACGTAGCTAGAGTTGTTACGATAGGCAAGTATTAGAATGGATGGGTGCTTCGAACTTTCTCTTTACATGAGGCAGACACGGACAGTGCTCACCTTTTGCTAACAACTGGTATTATCGAGGATAGAATATTGTTCACTTTTTTGGATACCAAGCACATGGAAAGACCTAGAGCGCGTATTGACTGTTCAAAGCCCAGCTAAAATTCCAGGCATGCAGAACTTTAACTACCACGAAAGACTTACCTTCAATCAAATGTACTCAATTCAAGGGAAGTTCGAGTGTTTCACCATCATAATTATATGCTTGGAAAATTTTAGAAGCAATTACCATCAATGTCAATGGGTGGATCCCCGCAAGATGCTCAGACCGTATTGGTCGGACTTGTGAGGTGCGGATTCCGATCAGAAATGGTGTTGATGCGTTAGCCACAAATTATTGCATTAGCTTCACTGTCCGAGAAGCGAGGTTGTCCAACAAAATGCCACGTCACATATGAAACGCCACCGTATTGAGGTTGTAAAGTTTAAAAACTTACTGGCCGCGTACTGACTAAAAATATCAGACAAAGCAGCTGTAAGTGGCTACGTACAATGCGGGAATGACTCGTTACTAGCCCTCCCGCTGATCAAGGAATTCAGCATCACCTCTGCATAAGCTGGACGGTGTGAGTAACACCACCCGGACCTCGTCAGACGACACCATCAAGGTAAGGTATAGACTGTGCAGATACTGCATACACACACAGCAACAACGAGGTAAAACTAGGAGCAGTCTCCTCAGTCCCATGTGGCGTGTGACAAGAACCTTTGGTCACGGAAAATCAATAATAAACAAAAATAACGTCTACAATGAAACATGGGGATTAAATGATACAATACCACTAGAAACTAAAGCACTCTGAGAGCGCATACCTCCGTCAAGTGAGGCTACGGTAACGAAAAATTCAAATTGGTTCTGAAACCATGATATTTTTCTGAGCAACACAGAATCTAATAATTTGTGCCGTTTAACAAAATTAACAGTTACAGTAATTTTCTTGAAGATCCGTTCAAAATGTTTTGAGTTATGCTGCTTACAAACTTTCTGACAAATATTAGTCATACACACAAACAGACAAACCGTTCTTCACCAACATTCACTCATTCATATCTTTGAACATCACTAACTACTCCTATAAATTTCATAGCGATCCATTTCTAAATTTTTGAGTTCTTGTGCTAACAAGCATGAAATTAAACACAGCTACAAACAAGCGAACGAACCAACAGATTATTACAAAAATTTGGTCATTTACTCTCCGTGATACACCTAACAACTCACGCGAATTTCATAAAAAACTGTCCATAACTTTTTGAGTTATGGCATAAGAAAAATGAGGCAGACAAGCAAACGGATGAACGGATCTTCACCAAACGTTAATCATTTGCTCCTCCTAACGTACTTAATAATTCCTGTAATTACCTAAAAATCCCTTAGTGACAAACCAAGACAAACAGACGAATTCGATGAAACAATAACGTCCTTGGCGGAGGTATTATGACATTGTACAGTTGAAAATTGCTTAGTGCAGGGGTCGGCAACCTTTTCTGAGTGAGAACTGGATGAAACTTTCAAGAGCAGGCCGCGGGTCAGCATAACTAGTAAAATCCCATAAAGTGAATATCTTTCACAAATTTAAACACACACGCATATCTATTTAATAATCAAAACAAAGAAAACTATTATACACAATACTTATTTTATACAAGACTTTAAGTACCGAGAGTACACTCAGTAGTACACTACAGCTACACATGGTATAATACACGAATTTAAGGATGAAGTAGGCAACAGAAGAAAGTAATTAAGGTGGCGGTCCGAGGTTGGGAGCGAAGTTTCGACGTCGTGCAGCTACTTTATTTTAGCGGAGCATGTGCCACATGGCCACACGATGAGTTGAACATGCGCACGGTATTTTCGAAAATTGCTAGAAGACATGACGTGGTTGCGGAAGAAGGATAGCGATGAAGAAGTTCACTTTCAGCTCTTGTACTGCAGTTCCACCAGCTACATTTGTAGGGATGCAGGTACATCATCCACGGGGAAGTCAAATGGGTTGGCGGTTGGTGAAAGGTTTGAAATCCGCAGCTAGAGAACTGAATTCTGTAAAACGGGAGTGAATTCATTCTTTAGAGAAGTGACAACACGAACGCACGTATCCAGGTCTATGTTGTCAAGCGCACAAGCACCAAGGCGAGGAAAATTCGTGAAATTACCAATAGCCAACTGAGCCTTCTATAAGTGTAGCTACACGTCAAAAACTGTGATGTGTCACTTTGCTTTGCAGCGTCATGTTAAGGGCGGTCAGGTTCTGTATGATGTCTGAGGAAGGCAATATGGCAGAACCATCGCGGGTCAAAGAAAGGATGAGCATGGGGAAGATTTCTCTGATTGAGACCGGTGACGACCTCTCCTTGCAAGTCACGTGGCTCCACGACTCAGCCAGCGGACCTCACTGAAATATAGCAGGTCGCTATAGTGAGCGCTCAATTCGTCCATCAGTATCTGAAACTGGCGGTGATTAAGGCTACGGCAAAGGATGAAATGGACGACCTTTATCTTAAGAGACATGACGTCAACGAGGCGTGTAGACTTAGCGCGCAGGGATTCCCGGTAGGTGATGCACTGGAGCTTGTGAATAGTCTGAGTGGGTCCGAAGGATTGACAGTGGCGCACCAACAGCGAAGCAGCGCCTTTCTTCTACCCTTTCATTGTCGGGCACCGTCAGTCATAATACTTTCAATACGGGGGAGTTCAAGGGAGTGGCGCTTCACACGATGAAGCTCGGCGTCAAAGATGTTTCTTCCAGAATGTTGTTAGGCAAAGGGACAAGCTGTAAAAATTTCCCTTTAACACCTGAAAGTCTGGTGCAACTCCAAGCATGAAAATGGCCAGCTGGGCTGTCGTTTGTATCGATGCTTTGAAGGCATGACTGATTAGTATCTGAAAATAACTTCATGACAAAGTTTGTCACACGAAGTAAAGTCTGCCCGGACTCCCAGAGCCCGTAGATGCAAGCATTGTCATCCGAACAGACAAACAGAACGGCTGCCAAAACAAAATGTTACTTTGCCTCAAAGTCTCAGGGAAATTCACAGCGTTAGTTGCTAAAAAAAAAGTCATTTGCACCCTTTTATGCCTCACTTGCGCGAAAATTTTCACACTGATCGACTTACTTTTCCCTAAAAGCTAAGAAAGGTGGCAAACGTACAAATCAACTAAAAAGTGAAGAGAATTTTTACTCTTTAATTAGCTGTCACCCGGTTCATCTACTTAGTTTACTTACAAGGCTTGCCCGAACTGACCTTTTTTGGCTGTAAATAGTTGAATGCTTTCTAAGTAACCAATACGTGTTTCATTCTGACTAGTTACCAAACAATATCTTTGAGACCTAGAAGTACATAATAAAAATGTATTATTATTAATATTTAAACTTCAAGCTCAGGCCCCAACGAACAAGTACAACCCAAATGAAGCACTTTGAAACACTGGGAAGCCCGAAACGACCAATTTCTCGAACATCGTCGGCAAAATGGGCGTCAGTGTAATGGGTCGGTAGTTGGCCGACATGGGCCGATACTGGTCCCTTGGGAATGGGAGTAATATTCCCAGTACTCCAACAACGGCGAAAATTTTCTAACAGTATGAGGCGCCAGAAGATCACTGCAAGCTTATGGGCATGAAAGCGAGCAAGCTACTTATAAAACAGAGGAAACATGCCAACCGGGTCCACACCTCCATAAGAATCAAGGCCCTCAAGCAGCACCTTGACTGCATCAGATCTGAACGAAAATGAGGTTAAACGAGGTTCATTGGGACATCCATGAGGAAATGGCAACACATCTCTGCTCTGCTTTTCGTCAAAGTGAGCCAACAAGAGCTCCGCCCTAGCCAAGAGTTCAGTAATGATATCTCCACCGGGACCAAAAAGGGGCGACAACGAAGATTCAGCAGCAAATTTACACCCCTTAGCTCACTCCACCAACGATGTGGATGGTCAATACCCAACAACGACTCCCTGAAACGCTGCCTCTGACGATGCTGTGCCCTCTCATAAACACGCTTTGCCTGGGCCCTGCGCTCAACGTAGGTCGGCCACAACGTGTGGTGACGCAAACGCCACCATGCCCGATAAGCCGCTTGTTAAAGCTTCTAAAGTTATCCAACAGTGGTCGTCAAACCACGGTTTGTCCCGAGACCTTAAAAAATAGTTCTCTTCGGAAAAACCTCTCTAAAACAGACACTGTCAAGTCGTTAAACTCCGAGATTGGAGCCTCACTACGAATAATCTGGTTCCAAGGAAACGCACTTATTGCTCCAGTAAAAGCCTTCCAGTTAGCACTCCTCTTAACGAACACTACTCTCCTGGTGTCTACCACATGAAAAACCTGGTTCAGATCGAAGGACACAACAAGATGTGAGTGGTCTGTAGTGCCAATAGGGAAGCCAACAGACACCGTCATCAAGTCCGGGACATCAGTCGTGATGAGGTGGGGACAATTACTAGTAATATGCGTGGACCCACGAACTAGATGCACACATGTAAATAAGGTGTTAAAGACCAACGCAGCTTCACCATGACCATCAGTCGGTGGCACAGATCCCAACCAGTCCCTGTGGTGTGCATTGACGTCTCCCACAAAAAACAAATGCCGACATTGAATTCGTACTCTGGATCGAGGCCATCGCCGTCAGTAAAGTTATACAGAAAATCATCAGTTGTAGGGCTCCGATTTCGACACAACTCAAGCCCCCTCAACAACAGCTGATTAAATACTGAGACGACGTGCAGCCCTGAGACACACAGATAGGCACCGTGGTCACTCCAAGATAGCAAGCAGGTTTTTAAAATAAAGTTAATGTGAAAGTTAGAGCAACACAGACGAGCACTACCTAGTTAAGTCGAGCTGAGCCCTGCTGAATTGAACTCAGCCCAACCCAACCGATCTGGGCCGAGCACAGTCCACTTCAACTGAGTTCAACCCAGCTCAGGCAACCCTAACTAACCTTACGAACCTGACAGAAGTCCATGCAAGAATACTTATTGGCCTATAGCCCGAAATAACGACTCAAATGACAAAACGAGCGAATGCGAGGTAGAATTGTAGCGTCGTTGGTATTTGTGGCTATAGTATAGCAATCGCCAGTGCGCTCACTCTTCAATAAGTTAACCCTCCTCGAAGTAGCTGAATTTTTACAGCTAGAATTGCTGTAACCTAAAGTTCTCGTCACCACCTGACAGTTTACCATGAACTATTCCGTAGGATCACTAATTTTTCGATAAAATACCACGACATGTTTCCAGCAGGTATATTAAGAGTTAGAGGTTACCGAAGGCTAAACAAACCCCAAGAATCTGTTCCTCCAGAAGTAAAACATGTGTAGCGATTACCGTAGATTTATCCACTCACGTCGTCAGTACTGCTCCATTGCTTACTGCATACAATTTTCATATACGTTACTCCATAGTCAAGAGAGCTTGTCCAAATCTACAGATAAGATGTTTCTGGAGAGAACATTAGAGAAATACGGAACGCAAGGATAACGTATGGGCAGAGAATCGGCACCCGCAGTGATTCAGAAGCAGCAACATGTCGGAAAAGAACAAAGCAAAGACTTACTAACAGATAGAGTGAGGAAGATGAACTATCGGCCCTGCTAAGACCCGGTTACCCATACTGAGTGAAAAGTGGATAGCAACACCAACAATTTGTTACAATAAACATTGTATTTTTAATGAGACCATTGACACATCAACCACGACTCAAAGTATAGGTAATAGTAGTAATTATATCGATGACTATATGTACAAGACGAAAATCAAAACCACTGTGTTTAACGGTTAAGGTCTCGAAAGCGATACCTCGAAAATAATGAAAATAACCGCAGCAAATATCGGTCACTAAAAGATACATATTGATACCATTGTAACTTGAATCCTATTGCTCAGAGAAATAACTGCATTTACCTCTGAAAGTCCAGAGAAATAATAGGAGCAACACAAATACTGAATAATCTGGACATGCGTTCCGCAGCGTCGCGCGCCAGCATCGGTAGGGAACCTGATAAAACTTACAGAAAACGTGAATATCTGCAGGAGCAGGAACGGTGTCGGCACGTTGGAAGGCGCCTGAGAAATGATGATCACCGGGTCTGAAAATAGAGTGAAAGTTATGAAATAGAAAATAAATAGTCTCGTAGCACGCTTGCCCAAAATAGCAATATTCTGCTACTTCCGCGAAGGCCCGGAATAACTGGGGAACACGGTTAGGCAATCGCGGCGAAGCGCTCACTGCTCGGGTGAATCTTTTTCCGAAAGAGGTCAATATTGCCAGCCTAAAAACGCCCTTGGCGACCGAGCAGCTCGGGGGCCTCTTGAATGCGCCTCCTCGTCTTTTCTCGACTGTGTGCGGGGCTACCATATGCCGCCCTTGTTCCACCGAAAATCCCTAATAGGGATATATATATATATACATATAAATTATATATAAGAGGTCTCCACGAATCCAAGCTCTTTGGGACATGTTCTGTGCGTCTTTGAAGATTACGTTGGCAGTGCAAAATTGTAGTGCTAGCAAGAGGTCAGATTTAATTTCAACAAACAGCTACTCATTTCCGACCTTCAAAAAGCTCTCACGAACTCTAAGGGGTGGACTCACACACCTCCTGAATGTTCTTGTGCTCTAATCAGGAATCTGCTTTTATGGCACAAGGAATTGAGATGTCGTACTTGTACAACGATACGTACAGTAGTAGTAATTGGAAATATTTGCTAACGTTGGACCAGGAACTTCAGCCAACCACGCTTCAGCCCCAAATAGCAGCCCAGGAAATTACCTGTGCTGAGCCATTCACTGAAGTCGATTGCGGTTTGTCTCTCGTAAGACGGCGAGAAGTCCAATGGAGCCAAATCCGCTTCCTGGAGGAAGAAAATAATTTGAAAGAAACCAATATCATCGTGTGAACACTTTTTGCAATGGCTTATATTAGTTAACTCAAGTTTCTATAGTCTTGGCAACGGCGGTCAAGAGAGGAAAATAACGAGGCACGTAGCATGTCAACGGTCGACCTACTCAGGGTGGAGCTAGCCGCATCATTCAGTGATGTCTAAATAGAGAAACTGAAGGCTGAAACAGATTGTCAGTAGAAGCAGAAAGCAAACTGGGAACGATAAGAGTAACGTAAAGTTCGCATTGGCCGTGCACACTAATTGGGAACACACATGCGGAGGTTCGTGCTGTTGATAAATCCCTTCTGTTGCTCAGAGGAATGCACGGCTACAGTCAACCACAGACTGCCTATGGTATGGCGTCATAGACGAAAGGCTCTTATGATAACTGCAAACCTCCCTCAACGTAGGCTATGAATGGCAAAAATGCTGGCTCTGTATTGTCGAAAAGAAAGGCGTTCCTCTCTGTATTGGGAAAAGAACGTCCGAGTCCGTGACAACTAGCGCAGTAGCATGGGTCAACGCCTACTTGCGGTACCCATCAGGTGGAGGTTCAGGAGGGATACTGGGAAGTGGAGGGAGATAGTAGAAAGACGAATGAGAAGAGAGATAACGACGCTGAGGGGTCCCTCCAGATACGCTACGAAGTGAGGCTGTTGAAAGGGAAAGGCAGAAAACCAACGGTAGACCGTTTGCTCTTCCGACAGGCACAACCGGCAAAGCGGCGAGACCACAAGCAGATCCTATGGCTGCAGAAGGCGATGGCCACACAGTACCCGGACGCGCTCTCGTCGTTCGGGACGATTCTGTGTAAGCGAATCGGTGTGCGTGAGAGTGGCGTTCAAATTCGTGTGCTGTGCTGCTCGCGGTATCACAGATTAGGTAAAGTTATGTTATGTTACGTTAGGTGGGTAAGGTTATGTTAGTTTAGGTTAGGCTAAGTTAGGTTTGGCTAGGAACTAGTTATTTTAGTGGTGACGCGGCAAGAAAGCTTACTTGAAAGCACGCACAGTTATCCACGCACGCAAATTCGTCGCGAACGACGAGAGTGCAACCCGGACCGCAACTGCGATAGCGTATTGAGGAAGGGCTGAGGTAAGGCTGCCGCCGTCGGAAAGATGGAAGAAGGAGGGTAACCGAGTACTTTGCTGACCTGAAGGCCAGCCTTGGCCGCCGCCGTAAAGTGAGAATGCATCCCAAACCAGTGGGCCACAGGTGGTACAAAAGCCGTACCGAAGGCCTAATATTTGGCTAAGGTAAAATATGGAATACCCAGGGAGCGCGATTTCATGACACGGAGAGAGTGAAAGTACATGCTGTCTCTCTTTGCCCCTTGAAGAGAGTTTCTGAGTAAATTACTTACAGCCTGTTAACTCCATTTAGGGATGCAAGACACAACGCAATATCTTAAAGAGATGCAAACTTACTGACAGTGTTAGCAGTTAGCCCTCGGATGATACAAATCAAAATCTATTTTTTTAACATTACTATATTATGAAGCAGCCCCCGCAAGCGTTAAATTGGTAAGGTGGGTTGACACAATAGTTTTTTTGCGTTCATACGCACTACTCAGTGAGCGCATGCTTTGCGGTGTGTGTTCTGGCAAGCCCAACTGCAAGGTTGCCAAAAGATTTATCGCAATACTGGCCGTCACCTTAGCCGACTCAGCAAGGGCCACCAGTACGGCTATTGATATCTCTTCAAATCTGGAATAAATTGGAATCAAGAAAACTATGCATTTCCCAGTTGTTTAAGCGGATACAGTAACGCATTCGGACGCTGAGGACTACGTGCGTGGGTCAAAATGCAATGCGACCCACGGTATTAGTCCAACAATTTTTTTATTGATTTTTCATTGAATATCTTCTGTCTGACGAGAATTATGTTTTCATATGGCTACATTGTGTGCTTAGTTCATCTGGCAATATTTGTTTACATTCTGAAGTGGCTGATTGCAGAACATTCCTTTGTTTAATAGATATACATTGAGCCACGCTATTAGTCCATTTAAATAATATTCAAATGGGACGTGCTAAGGATCTAACAGACGAAGAGAAGCAAACCATTATAAAAAAACGGCCAAGATGACCCCATGTGCGTCTATTGCCAGGCCGTCATGTTGAAACTATTCAACGTTTTTTGAGGGATCCTTCTAATCGGAAGACACGGTCTGATAGAGGTAAAATACAAGCTGTGAACGCGCGGGAGATCAGAAAAATTAAACGTAAAGTCTTCAAAAAGCCGGAAAGCATAAGCAAAACAATTTTTGAAAGCTCAATTCTCCACATTTGAACCCAATTGAAAATCTGTGGTCTATCATCAAGCGCAAAATTTATACAGAGGGTAAGCAGTAGTCTTCAAAAGCAGAATTGTGGGAGGTCATAAAAGTCGCTGCAAGATCCATCGATGGTACTACTATTAAGAAATTGACTTATTCCGTTAATGACCGCATTTTTGAGGTCATAACATGTAATGGCCGTTACATTAATAAATAAGCTTATCGTTTCTTGTTTATTTTGCCTTCTTTGCTGTTGCAATATGTTCCAAGTACTTTTTGAAGCATTATTTACTAATTAATAAATAAATTGATAGTTAATTTGTGTTTTATTCATCTCATTTATCTAATTTTGATACCTGAGACTAATATCGTGGTTCAGGAAATAGAGGGTGGATTAGATAAAAGTAAGTTTCAAAATGGTATCAAGCGAGCAGTTTCTCAAATAATAGGATTATAAACATTATACATGATTACTCTGCGACGTACAATAGAAATATCAAGTTATATTAACAGGAAATAATAGCTTTAAAGAAAAATCAAATTTGACTAATCCCGTGGGTCGCATTGTACAGTCGGGTGAATGCGTCTCTAGGACGACTGACCTTCTGGACGAGAGCCCCCACCATGCCGGACCAGGTGCCATTGGCTTTCTTTACACCAAAGCTGCTGGTGAGGGTCAGGTCGGTGGTGAAGTTCAGTTTCGCCATCATGATCTTCAGCAGCTCCGGCACGTAACCGCCAGCTGAGTATATGTCCTCCACTACACTGCCGTTGGCGGTTTTTGATTCTAACACTCGGGGTTTCTGTAAGCAACCGAAAACATGAATGCTGCGCATCGTCAAGAAGATGATATTATAGAATTTCAGCTCATAAAGAAAACACCGTGACATAGGCTATGAAGCGCCGAGCCAGAAAATTTGCATTGGGAGGGAGGGTCTGGATTAAGATGTGGACGGCTTCACGAGATATTCAAAAAAGAATGATGGTCAAATGGAAACAATATTAGTGGCTGAGAGGATAGGCTCGGTCCATTATAGTGGACGGGGTGGGGTGCTGAAGCCCCACCCTCATTTGGCGTCGCCACTGCTGCAAGGGTTTTTGTGGAAGATTTTAGCCCTCACACGCGGCATAAACCCAACTACTAAAAGCATGAAATACGCATAACCAAGTTTGGTTTCGATCAATTTTGCTCACTATTTGATATAGGAATTTCTGGTTTCCAGACCAAAATGTAAAATTGGCGAGCCTGGCTGCCTTGTGCGCCACGTGTAAAATTGGTTACTAGTATCCACTTATGGTTATACTGCACCGCGTGTGAGGGTTGATAATTGCTGTCATCAAATGAAGTATGGGAAACGCAACTTTTTGAAAGTGCTGGTCAGAATTAACGAAGGTCTCTGTTGCTCCAGATGTAAAGTGAATTTTAAATGCGGTTTGCAAATTTTGGGTTTGACGTGGATGTTGTTTAATTCACCACAATATAAAAAGCTGACTTACGTTGACAACCGTCAGTGTTCTTGCAGATTACTTCGAACAGTGCATGAAAAACTGGCTTGACTTTTCACTTTAACAATTACAGAAAAAACTTACGTCAATCTCCACCACCCTGCGCCAGATATTGTGCGGGAAATACATTTTTCTTTGAGAATATATGAAATATCTCAGCTTTTTATACTTCAATATGGATACCCTCGTCATTCTAGCCAGGTACCGTCTCGGAAGAAGTATAGATGGAGCCGACACAAGGAACTTAGGAATGTTAAATGTACGTACGCAGGCATTGCTATGACTTTTCTTTTTGCGTGCCGTAGCGGAATTTCAAATAGTCAGTGGCTGTACTGCTACTATTTTACTAAAACTATACATTTCCGACTAGGGAATTTAGCTCGCTGAGCATACGTACAGTAAAAGGCCATTAAATTTTCAGATCCCACCCTCATTCCTAGAGATGGCGAAGGCCTCCACCTATACATATATGCTTATTCCAATTATGCCTTCAAATTACCTCTACTTACATGAACAACTGTAAATCGCACTTTCCTTCCCGAGAACTGATTTATTTTCGGCGACAGAATGTTGCCAGTTAGCCGGAGTCCCGCGTCAGGGGTCCAGAGGCCAACTGTCCGGAGATGTACCGAACCATCGCCTGGTGTCTCTGCCGACCAAACCACAATCGAGTTTTCCGCATCCACAAGTGTTCTGATCGACACTCCCGTCTGCTGCCGAGACACATTATATCTGCCATCATTGGACAAATCTGCGGAAGGATCGCACTCCCTGTTTATGCGTGAGAAGTTCCTTTTATTGGAGATCTCTCCCGAGTTCTGTTTATATCGGACTGAGATGATTTTGGGGGCAGGGCCGGTAGGGTTGACTGCAGCTGATGGCCGTAACGCTGAGATCCTTTGTGTACCTTTGTGTCTGCGAGCATCTGCATTAGTTTTAAGCTCCCTTGTGCTTGGGAGGTTTTGATCGGCTTCCACTTCTTTCGGTGACTCGAGGAGAACAAAGTTTGCAGTCTCAGGTACTTTTTCTTGTAGAACGGTTCTAAGCGTCGGGAAGTCCCAACGATCTCTGCAAGCAGACTCTACGAACAGGAACAGCGTTTTCTGAAAAAAGAAAAACCATGTGATAAAGAAATATTAAGCTTGGAAGGTCAAAAATACACTTCAGTATCATGCAGGAACAGCGCTCTTCGCAACGTCCTCCACGGAGGTCACTACATATAGACATGATGTTTAGGAAGGACCTGCTGCGATTAAAGTGAAGCACTAATTTAGCGTAAGTTTTCGCGGCAATCCACATGTCCGCAGCATAGCTCAACATTAGGCGACAACACTGTGACGTTCAATGGACCCTCAGCTCCCAACGGACACTGCCCCCCGAGGCGCAGACTTCCCCCTCCCCCCACTAGGGCACAGATGCATGCGTTTGCTTCACAACAGCGAGCTGTAATTAAGGACCGTCCGTTCTACACGTGTTATTTGATCGCTCAATTTTCAGATCCGCTTGATACATTTGCACGGACCGTAATAGTTGGAAGGTTGGACATCTTTGATATTCAATGTTTTGGATTCAATAGATATCATAAGTCAGATTTATTGCTTCCGCCAACGAGATTATGTTTCTTCGGAGGTCGTCGGTCACAAAGATAGCTCAAAAAGTCATGGACAGAGCATTATGAAATTTTCAGGTGATGTTAAATATGTCAAGAGGAACAGATGATCAACTTTTGGTGAAGATCTGCCAAACTGTTTTTTTTTTTACTGCATACGTTTTCTAGATAACAGAACTCCAACAGTTAAGAACGGATTTTCATGAAATTTGCAGGACTTGTTAGGAATGTTACTACAACAGCAGCCGACCAGATATTTGAGATCGTCTGTCTACCTCTGTGTTTGTCTGAATGCTTGTTTTTATGTTAGTCAGAACATAACTCAAATATTTACGGATGGATCTCCGAAAAAGTTACAGGAAGTGATATGACTAGAGCCCGGATTTATTGCAGTTTACGGCGTTAGTGCAATAAAAGCTATAAGTGCAATAACTGCAATGAGAGCTATGAATGCAATATATTAGGCCGTGTTCACACGTCCCCGATCGTAACGCGGTCAGTCAAACTGATAAACGCGGAGCGCTGATTTGATAGAAGCAGCTGCAGCAAGCGCGGGAGACTGAAGGATAAAGCATGTCCTTTTTTTTTGAACGCGCTTCGTGATTCAAGTTCAGTGAACAGAACCTATAAATGATAAATTCATCCTTTGCTGCGTCCACAGATTATGGGCAAGTCGACAAAATTTTTTTTTTTTTTATCATCACTTTAATCATCATAGTCCCTGTACTCCAATTTAAAACTATAAAACTAAAAAAATCTGAAAATGTAGTAAGAACACGGACGCCATCTTTGATTTTGAAGCCCAACTGATTGCTCTACGCTCTTTCCATTCTATCGGTTTATCAGGCTATAAATATTTTGGAAAGAGGCTGTTCCTATCAGAATCAGGCTATAAGAATATGGGATACGAATGTGACTTCAAACTGAAGCGAAATATAAGCGAAAATCAAAAGAAACGATATCATAACTGAATGCGGGGCATCATTCATTTGAATGAAGAGCACTTCTACTTGTGGACTGAAACAGAAACAAGTTAACGCACAGTTCGTGTTCATTTTCGTGACTGAACCCGTTACGATGAGGGACGTGTGAACTCGCTCTAAAATAACATAAAATATGGCATTTATAACTTGCATTGCAGTATGAAGTAATGTGACACGTTGCACTTATTATCATTGATAGTAAATGCCACGTGTCACAAGACTTCATACGCCATGACAACTGATTCCCTTATAAAATATTATTTAATGTATTGTTGGGGTAAAAATATAATTAAGTTGCAAAATCTCAAAATCCCAGTCGGAAATTATGGTTGTGATTATAGTAGAATATAGTGGTGCATGAGAGATTAAAGTCGATTATGGTTGATGTAACAATATGGTACATATGTCGACCATAACATAACGTTGATTTTAGTTTATTTAAGTCGATATTGGTGGAGGCAATGTTAGTTGTTTATGGTTTGTCAAGATAACCGTAGGTCAAGATAACGAAGGTCTATGGTAGTAAATGGATGTTTGACGACTATGTATGGTAGATGGTTGTACAAGGATGTTTAAAGACTATATATGGTAGAGCATATGTTAAAGCATAACTATGGTAGCTTATCAACGGATTTCCGTGCGTACGATCATGAGGGGAACTCGTCCTATTATATGGGGCAGAATATGTAGAGATTGCCATGGATTTTAAAAATATGGTTAGAATTCCCAAAATTATCGACCAAAATAATATTGTATGACTGTAAGCTTGAATACGAAACATCTAAAAATTCATATCATAGTGCAAAAATTGTGCATATTTTCTGTCTTTTCTTTCCTGTCGATGAAATGTAAACATTGCACTGTATATATGGACACTAGCGGCCTTGACGTTATTTTTATCTATTGCTTCCCGATTTTTTTACGCTTAGCCACTTTAGCGTAGTTACCCATCATATTCATTTCTATTTGTTGTATTTCTTATAAAGTAGTATTGCAATCATTGATCAAATACTGCCATCTATTTTTATGTTTATTCAGTTTATATTTGTAAAGATTCATCAAGAAATTCTTCCCATTTGCTTTATATGGAAGATGTCAAGTTTTATGAGACATTTAACCTTTCGTACCCGGACAACGAGTACCACCCGAAAATTATCGATTGAGTTGCGACTTCCTCTAAATTTAGTAGAGTAGCTCT
This sequence comes from Parhyale hawaiensis, assembly GCA_001587735.2. Classification (NCBI taxonomy): domain Eukaryota; kingdom Metazoa; phylum Arthropoda; class Malacostraca; order Amphipoda; family Hyalidae; genus Parhyale; species Parhyale hawaiensis. Next base: position 28,886,547 of record LQNS02278096.1, on the reverse strand, counting down.
ATACCGACTTAGAGTTAAAGAAGTGATATATAAGCGTGCGTTAACTGCACCGACTGGTTCAAGCTCCTGCTCTAGCATCGTTCTGAAGCTTAGAGCCTTAAACCATTCTGAGCTGCAGGCCTAACAAGCACGTAATAATTAAACTATTATTATGCGCAACTAATCATCAGGAAGAAAAGCAGGCATTGACTGCATAATATGTCAATTAATAAAAAAGTTTATCTTGGTAGAATATAGTTATATCATTCGCTGAACACAGTCGATTTTGGTTGTGAATGTTTTTTATTTACGGTTCACTATGGTATATCATGGTTGTGCAGCTAAAACCTTAATTGTTGTAATTGAGTATTTATGGTTGGGAATTATGGTTGATATTATGGTCGAAGGTTGTGACATATCTCTACCATACTGCACCCCATAAGTGGTTGAATATGGAGGATATTTCGATAATAAACAACCAAAATCTTGACTATAATCATAGTTGTTCTACTATAATCACAGCCATAATTTCATACTGGGATCTGACTATCAAATTTTGTAACCTTTTTCGTTCGGGGGACATAATTATCGTGGGTACAGGTAAAGCGAGATATTCGCAGGAGTCATTTTCGCCATTGGGAAAAATTACCAGTTAGCATTAGCGCAATGTTTACTAACAATTGGTATTTAATTGAAACTGCTTCAAGTGTCCGTTGTTCCACCGTCATGCTATTCCCGTTGGCTATCCGACCTTTTTTGGTCCCTTCATTTTTTCTTTATTTGTATTTCCATGTTCCCTATTCCTTTCAACCCTATTGCTTAAGTGCAATGAGAGCAACTTTTAGGTGCAATAAGCGCAATTTTTATAGGAGCTCTAACTCGAATATTTTAAGCGCAATAAATCCGGGTTCTAGTTATGACCAAATTTTGGCGGCGATAAGAAGGAAATCCTGAAATTTGGATGCTGCGTCAAGATTACCTTGCTTGGCGGCAGCATGTGCTGTCAGAAAGCTTCTCTAGTTTATGACCTAATTTTCGTTTTCTTCCACGAACAACACACTCTAGAGCAAAAGACAAAAATGCGATTGAATACATTATATGGCAAAGGCCGTATAATATAAGTACCTATATATAATATGCGCATAGTGATTACTACCTTACTGAAGACAAGCACTATCCCTGCAATATTACCTACTAATTCACAGCGAAGATATGAAATTAACTGCAGGAGTACTTACGATGAGCATGTCTCTATTTTCGATACAACTCTGTACTACAAAGCCAGAGCTTATGGTACAGCTGTGGTACGAATACTATGATGAGCAACGGATAGTGTTCAAATATACAAATATCCAAGGCAACCTGTAGATGGCTGCATTGGCCTAGACGTAGTTACCACTTGGATCTGAACATAAAATAAGCAGGTCAACAGTATTCGCTATAGCAGAACCTCGGTCAGATACTGTACATGAATAGAACAGCCGTGTTACTGCTGTTTGCTTATCTTTTTCCTTTACAGTAGTGTACACAAATCATTCAATATACACATAAATATGTGTCTGAACCTATCTTAAGTATAGCTCGAAATTCGGGTTTTAAATGAAAAAAAAAAGTCACCTTCATTGAAAGCTACCAGTGGAATACGCGTAGTGACATTTTTCAGTGGTATTTCAGACCTTACCTGCAATTGCAGCCGGTTCTGATATATCTTACTGGCGACCTGAAAAGGAAATTACACAGATTTGGTAATGACTGGTAAAGATCTTCAAGAAATTGTATTGCTGCCAGTGTAAGTTCTTGTGAAAAATTAAAAAGTAGGGGACAAAACTCTCCAAGTAAACATGAATACAAGTAAAATATATTTTGATCTATGATACATGAGAGAGATTTGAATATTTAAAAAAAAAAAAACAATTTCTAGAATATCTGTAGAACGAAATTCTAATGGAAGACGTAGTAAAATATGTATAATAATCATTTTAATACACTCACTAAAACTATGGACAAGAAATGCTAAATCATGCGATCGTGCAATTCTATAGAAACTCAAACAAGCTGGAGGTAGTGATATCGCTGGCTACCTAATATCTCTTGACACGTAATATATATCAAGCAATAGAAAAGAAGAGCATTGCGAAAAAGGTATTTTTGCTTTTTTAAGAGTATGTGCAGTATATATTTCTAACGTGAAGCATATGGGCATGAACATCAGCTGCTAGTGATGTTCATTAATAGCTGCCAATATTACTCTCTTCATAAAAATGCATGTTTTTATGGGAAATACATTAACATTACTATGAGACCGCAATTTCTACTTTCCCCTCTGAGATTATAAAGAGGGCCACTATTCCATGTGAAACGCTTGCCAAAGTTATCAACCACAAATAATATGAGCAATATTTTTTCAAGTTTAGGAACCTTTAAAACAATAAGAACCAAGAAGAAATTCTTAATTACGACGTCCAAGCATCATTGCGAACGCCTATGTCAACGGCGATGTTCAGTATGCAAATTTTATTTTCTCACGGTCTATGTACAAGTTTCTAATGCAAAACAAACACCAGATTACCTCGCTGGTGATGTTCACGATCCATTCCCTGGTACCAAAGATGGCGTAAGTTCCATCCTTGTCATAAGCAGCCCTGCTGAACATGTCCTTAGACCCGCTGCCCACGCGTGATGAAGCAACAACATAGGGGGTCACCCAAAACGCTGTTGCAAAGTTTTGCGCTTGTAACGCAAGCAGAAATTCGGTATCTGAAATCGAAGATCAAATCCTACCGTTGAACACTGAAGTAAAGATCGTGGTAAATTCGTCTTGCAATCTCTCCTTTTCCGTTACTTATGAACGTTTAGTATAAACCGAGATTATAATCAAGTAACTTGAATCGCGGATAAGGTTTAGCCACAATGAATATGTCGAGGCCTTCGAGTCAATAAAATCTATTGAGATTTTTCACTGTATTTTTTCAGTAATATTGGAACATAGATACCAGTGCTTTTGAAAAGAGAAATTGGCCTCACTCCCCATTCCGGCGTTGTAATTGTAGTGAAATGCGAGCAGTCAGCGGTAATGTGTCCTCAACAGCAGTATCGCCGCCCAAACAGTGACAAGGAAAGAATTTCAATGTAAATTATTACCTCCGCTAAGGAGGTTATGTTTTTGTCGTGTTTGTCTGTCTGTCTCTTTGTCTGTCTGTTTGTCTTTCTGTCTGTCACCAAGATGACTCAAAAAGTTATGAACCGATTTGGATGAAATTTACAGGGATTGTTAGGTATGTTAGGAGGAACAGATGATTAACTTTTGGTGAAGACATGTCCATCCGTTTGTTTGTTT
>LQNS02278096.1:28868915-28883094 GCA_001587735.2 Parhyale hawaiensis | reverse complement strand
TGATCAAATTTTGGTGCAGATCGGTTAGTTCGTTTGTATGTTTGACTCATATTTGTCATAACGTTTGTTAACAGTATAACTCAAAAAGTTATGAACGGATCTTCAAAAAATTTGAACAAGCTGTTATTACTGTAATATAAAAAGGCACAAATGATTAGATTTTGGAGTTTATGCAAAGAAAATTATGGTTTCAGAGCTAATTTGAATTTTTGCTACCGTTGGCTCACTTGGCGGAGGTATGCGCTCAAAGATTGCTCTAGTTTTGGTAATTTGCTCGACTGTGAACCCAGTAAGGTTAGGCATTTGTCATGTTGTAGGGAAGAGCATATAATTGTGTTGGTTGTATTTCAAAAAAGATGCAGACAGGGGAATTGCAATTGATGTTGTTTAGACCTAGTATGATGTCTTACTCTTAAGCAAGTGCAGAAGCGTTCAGGAATTGTTTCATTCGTAAACCAAACTGCATCCACTGCGGTAGATATCTCTTTAATGAATTTCTTTTAATTTGTATCATAAAATATCGCTGTTGAGTTCCTCTTGATAGTAGTTGAGTGGTCACCTAACATCTTCAACTGTTTTTCTTAAGGGTTATCATCTCTTGGACGGGCATTTTTTGGGAGTAGTTATCTAAGATAGCTGGTGTGACGTCACCAACTTGGGAGATCTATTCCTTGCGATAATTCTTTTGCTTGTAGGGGGCTATAGTTGTCGACAGCAAAATAACAGTAAATTAAGAGTCTGCATAGTATAGCATAACCTTTCATGACAAAATAATGATTGTCACTGAGCCAATGGCCTCTAGACACAGCCTTGATTGAACCCCGAACAGACATTTCGGCCGCACACGATACTGTTGCCAAGACAGCCTCGTTCTCGCTTTGCTACTGCTGACTCATTTCAGACAACCAAGAAGTTCGTGCCGTTTTTTTCTCCGCCAATTGTGCAAGACGAAAACTTAAGAACTTTTCTTCTTTGTCAATAATAAGTGCTAACCTGGCGAACCCTGGAACAGCAGGTCTACGGCAGCGATGGATTTCTTGGTCTCCAACTGCCAGCGCTGGAGCACCTCAGCCGCAGCCTGCCCAGCCGCTGCGCTCTTGCGGCCGTGACACGGGAGGCCATCCGTGGCCACGGACGTGGATAGAGAGACTGTAAACAAGGTGTCATTACACTCTTGTATTCAAGTATTTTACTCGGTATTATGTAGAGGAGATTGGAAGGGACAGGAAGTATAATGGGGGCATATGCAGGAAGTCCTCGTTGCAGGTCATCTTGTGTTATGCCTTTTTTTAATATAGGCTCGATATCGTTGTTCTAGGTGCTCGATGCGGGTACTTGTGAATTAAGAGGAAATGTTGGATGCCTGAAACTAAAAACAAGGACTTTAAATGGAAAAGCTGCATAAATGAGACCACCTGTAACGAGGACATTCCGCACATTGGCAGCCCATGCACTGAGCACCGCCAGGTCAGGGTATAGAAACTAGAGAACGAGTGGATGAACAGGAGAATGGCTGTAGTCAAGGGAAAGCTAGGAAATAACAAGGAATAAAAAAAGTGTTATGGCTTACATGCAAAACGTTGGTACGAAGTCTAGCGCAGGATAAGGTAAATACGTATGGAGTCTGCCTGAGTGTGCGACTCCTCCACTTCGGCATGATTGGTTAAGGATTGACAACTTCTATCCACTGGGAGCTAAAACTTTATACATAATGAGAAAAATAATAAAATCGTGATTCCGATTGCCGACATTGCCACGTACAATTCATATTCTCGCAAGCAGCTATTATAAAGGAGAAGGAAAGAGAGAGCAGCATAGAGACTAGTGAATAAAGTGTTAATATTGCTTTCATTTTAATACACCTTGAATGTACTTGTGTACTTTTACGTAATAAAGTTTTGGATTTTAACCTTCCGATGTTCTAAAAGTAAAATTATTTTAAACCTAAGAACTTTTACACGTGTCAGAAGCTTACGTTTGTCCGGCTTTTTTAGATGGGCCACTTCTTCTATATCCTTGCACCTGCCCGGTCGCACCTCTGCCGCTTTATTGCTATTTCATCAATAAACCATTTCATGTGCTCGGAGAATTTCTACCCGGCCCTTATTCCAACATAAAGCTGTTCTCGCCATAGACGCTAAATGATTGACAATAAGTAGATGAAATAGTACGATAGTTTAAGGCTCCGTAAACACGACGCGGTGTTTTAAAAGAGGAAATAGGAACGGACCTTTAGTGTGGGAAGAAATACCGAGAGCCAAGATCGGAGCCCCGCGCAAGAGAACAGCAACTTGGGGACGATGCGGGAGAATGGAACAAAGATCGCCAGCAAACTGGGAAATTTGAGGGAAGCAGAGCTGGCAATCTGTCCATGAGGATAATTTGGGCTAATTAGCTCATTAGCGCCTTCAGCGTGTCTTTATTCAAGGATGCTGGTATTAATGCTAACCCTAGGAGAAATCCAAGTTTGTTTAAGACGGTAATAGGTTTTAGTATGCTGCCAGATGGCCTGAGGGAGCGACTTTTCAAACGTAGGAGTAATGATTAACATTTATGATAGAGAAGATGAAAAGCAAACATTAAAGTAATGTTGGATGAACTTTCAAGACCAAACTGTCTTCAAGAACGATGATGAGTACAAAAATAAAGTAAAAGATGAGATTCTAATATGAAAAACTTAATTATAGAACCGAACTATTGTCATAAAAGGCCCAAACTCTTTACAACTGCAGTGATTAACAATATTGTGACAATCGAACGGTGAATTGCATTAACTGATAGATATTGAAAAAGGAAATGTTAGCAATGAAAACTATATAAAAAAGTGTATAAACAAGCAAGCATTTAGAAAAAAAATGACACAGACACTTTTACCGCAACGACGAAGAGTAAATAACCTTACGTCAAAAAATAAAGGAAGACATTCATTTACAGAGTTAAAAGGAAGCATCTGTGAAAAATTTGAAGAGAATATTTGTTACAGATTGATTTACGGGAAGCAGTTACACCCATAAATTTTCGTGCTTTTTAAAAATATTGAAAACGTCGTGTCGCATCGACTCGCAATTGCTGTATACATATTTACTATGTTTCTTACTATTTCTTACCTGAACCGAAAGCAAGGACTTATTGCGAAATGAGAGAAATTTTTCAGTCACGAAATTACGTGTAACGAGTCACTGCGTTTACACAGAAAAAAGAATGAGACAGAAAACAATAGAATGGACTACATAATATCATTTGCTCTTACATATAATTCATAAATAAACTTTCAAAAGGAATGTTGCAAACTCTCACCTGCCAGCACTACCATTACAGCCAAAACAGATGCGGGGACGAATACCATCGTGATGATATCATCTAGCTCAGACAAGATCCCTCAATGAAATGCATCCATTCCTGATCACGTTGAAGGTAAAACTAGAACCAACTTTTCACTGAAAAAAAATAGGAAAAATATTTTCTTTACACAATGTTTACTAGCACATTATATATAGGCTAAAATTGGCAGTAATCAATGGTACCAGATACTGTATACTACCACACAAGATACTTTGCGAGAACTCCAAAATTTGTCAGAACACAGACACAGTATCAAGACCTGCACCGCGTACTACTTTAGTCACAAATCAAGTAAGCGCATTCAGAAAATTTTCTAAATGGATTTCACTGACTGATAAAATGAATAAATGAATAAAAATCACCACCACAGTTAAGGCTGTCAAGTATACTTGCATTTACAATATAATAAAGATCGATGTTTACGTATCTTCTTGTGTGTATGCTTGTTTATTTATTTTTATCTGTTCATTTTCTGTCAGGATATCAAAACACAGGTGAAAATTTAGCCGGGTTGGAATCTATGACAATTCCGTGTTGCTTCGTTGGAAATTGATAAATGAAAAACAGACAAGGTTGCAGATGATGGCAAACGTATAGCAATATTTTTCTTGGATACACCTCTCTCTTAAGGTTGAATTCCAATCAACGAAGAGATATACAACTTCTCTTAGCACTGTCATGCACCGTCATTAATTATTTTGTACTCTCTCTTGAGTTTTCTTACAGCCAAACTTCAGCTGCTCTGAATTTATGCTCACGCTCAAATTGAGTGCGTGATTAACGGAGCAAATTGTAAACAATATTCAGTAGACAGCAGAGGGCAAAAAACACGGGGATTCCTTGGCAGAAAATAACTTTTTTTTGCAATTTGATTTCTTCCATTAACAACACAACTCTTCGCTTGAGCAAACTAAAAATACTGACTTATATATCATCGACAATCTTGGATACTGAGTTGAATTTATATAAGGGTGATGCTCGACTGTAGGCTAAAACAGATTGTTTTTCAGCGTATCACAAATGAAAAAGTTTGAGTTGTTCATTAAAACTTATTCCAAGAATGCTAATCTCTTAAGCTCTTTCAAGTTGGCGATTATAGTGCAACCTAGATGAGCAAATTAGTAACAAAATGATAATCATTAAACAAGTATTATTCTCAATGCTTTGCCGTCAGTTTTGACGGTCGAGTATACTAGTATTTAATGATCAATTAGTGCATCTGGCTTTGCAATATGACAGCAAAAATTTTACGCACACACTATTTCACAATCCAGTGTTGGAGGCAGCTATCTCAGCAATGGGACACAGTGCGTTTTTTATCTTTGGCTGATTAAATCGTCAGAAGAGTTAACGATAGGAAACTCCATTCCGCGAGGCATGGCAGCGGTGTTGTGGCCAAGAAAATTGGCAATAAATAAATTACAATCTGTCGAACCTGCCCGATACTATTATCAGCAAGGCCCTGAACCTGGAGCGTATCCAAGATACTATTATTTGGCTGTTTCCAACCAGGGAAAGCATTCGTCTTCTGTGTTATTATTACCTCCGCCAAGGAGGTTATGTTTCTGTAGTGTTTGTCTGTCTGTTATTCTGTTTGTCGGTTACCAAGATTACTCAAAAAGTTATGGACGGATTTTTGCAAAATTTACAGGGATTGTTAGGCACATTAACAGTGACAGATGATTAACTTTTGGTGAAAATCCGTTCATCTGTCTCTTTGTTTTTTGTCTGTTTGCCTATTTTTTTCTTGAGGCCATAACTCGTAAAGCATAGATGGATTTTTATAAAATTTATATCAGTTGTTAGGTATGATACGAAGAGTAAATGATCGAATTTTGGGGTTGATCTGTCTGTTCGTTCGTTGTTTGTCGCTGTGTTTGATTTTATGCTTGTTGGCACAATAACTCAAAAAGTTATGGATGGATCTTGATGAAATATACAGGAGTTGTTACTAATGTTAAAACAAATAAATTATTGAATTTTGGTGATGATCGTTATGTCTTTTTATGTGTTTGACTGATGTTTGTAATAATGTTTGTTAGCAGCATAACTCAAAAAGCACGAACGGATCATGATGAAAGTTACAGGAAATATCAATACTATCATAAGGCACAAATTATTAGATTTTGGTGTTGATACGAAGAAAATTGCGATTTCAAAACCAATTTGGATTTCGGTTATCGTTGCCTTGCTTGGCGGAGGTATGGGCTCTCAGAGTGCTCTCTAGTTCTGTTTATGAATCTATCCACTCATTCATACATCCACCCAACTGCACGTTACTCTTTCAGTAATAGATACGTGAAAAATAAGGTAACATTGTGATGGTTATGGGAAGCAACAGCGAGTGTTTAGTGAACTATTAAGCTTCTATTACTCCTAGATCATAAATGTGCTGTACGGCAGAACTTATTTCAATCTTCGTAGCTATTTTACGGGTCCAGACATAAACGAAGACTTACACTTCTGTTCTGTGAAATTTACACATGTTTCAGCTAATAATAATAACTAGCGGGCTCCGTGGAAATTCCACTGTTAATTCACTTGACGTAAGGTAACGCTCCTGTAATTTAACTTACCCCGTCTAATATGAAGTCCGCCTGACGAACCCCGTCTACCTTAACACGCTTCGTCTAGCCTCTCATAGTATTCAAATTTCCCATGTGAATCTCGCATACAACTGCATTTCTTGTATTGATCTCCAAAATTTATGCATACTTTTCCTATGCTCTGTTTTCCGCAGTTTACAGATAATTTAGCCGTTCATAGTTTTACGCGATTCATTTTTTTTTTGTCAGCGTGTCCAAATTTTTCGCACTACTACTAGACCCGTGGATATTGATCAGTAGCCCATAATTTTTCTGCTTTGCTCGATGCGATAGGTGTACAACAAGGTACAACAGATTGGGCCAATTCGTTCAGTCAGAGCAGCCTAACCTTTTTTTCGCAAGATGTTATTGTATTTCCTTAGACATCGCACATTCGTTTGAAGAAAGGATACTTTATAGCCAATATGTCCAACACTAGCCGCTTTGTTCTCCCGCACCGTATCCTAGCTACGCATCTGACCCTATTAAGAATGTCGTGCGCCACAAACAAATCGAACACAATTTGTTGTGAAAAAGAATGAAAAGCGATAAATATGATTCAGGTGAAATTATCTTCGTGTGTTTGCTTCGAAAACGACTAAAATTTGTTTCAAGAAACGAAAAAGAAAACAGCTATGGTTGAACTTCGTTCCAGCGAAGATCAGAGCTTCTTGCATGTTGAATTTCCCCTGGCTAATACTGAAGAAGATAACGTGCAGACACATAAACGGATGGAATTAGGGACTGACGGAGCCTCAAGCAGATTTATAGCCTATTATAGATTTGTTTCAAGTTTTGGAAGATGTGCGTTGAAACTGCATGAATCTATAACGACACTGAAATAGTTTACCCACAGTAATATACGAATTTTCGTTCAGTTTTCGCAAATATAGGTGACTTAAACAACTTATTATTTGTACTTTAGTATCTTAGAAAAGTTATCGTGATGAAGCTTGACATCACCTCCGCTCTAAAAATAAGTGTGAATTAGTATTCAAAAATACTCTTTAAGTCGTGGGTACTTTTGTAGTAATTTACGCCAAACAATAGAAGGGTAATCGTGATTACCGATACGTGGTACACTGCTGCTTGTAGAGTAACGCACATTGTCTTGAATTATTTTTTGTCTTGAATAAGAACTACCTGATGTTTCCTTCTCGTTCACATATTGCCTTGAAATTGGAAGCTGATTTCCAGAGTGATGATTTGACGGATATCGTCGTGCGCCTCATTTAGTGAGCACCTAGTATACCGAGGTATAGTATACGACATTACCAAACTGCATATGATGCACAAAATGCAGTAAGAAGGGAACATAATTATACGTGTAGGTCGCAGAAGAAAAATACTGTACTCAACCGATGCTTTCAGCCAGAAATAACAATGAAAATACAGCAAGCACAGTTCTTAACTAATAATCAACCAAAAGGGTATAGGTAAGAAACTGGACAAGAGTGACTAAAAGAGAGGATTTAACGAGGGATAAGTAATATGTCAAGTAAACCGGGAACTCAGGCAATGGGCCACCGCACAGAGAACGGTAATAAGAGCACCTTCGATTGAGTAGTAAAGTTGATCTATGCTAAGCCCAGTTGACTTGACTTGGCTGGATTAGCAGATAGGAACTTTAGCTTCGTCACATTGAACTAGCTGTGTTGCAGAATTAAAGTAGCCCGATAATGTCGAGTTGAATTGAATCTGAATTTTACGGAGTAAGGCCAAGTTCATGGAAGTCTCACAGGTAGCTCATTAAGAGTCAACGACTAAAGCTTGAATCAACAAGTCGAAGCCAGAACACCTGTCTAATGATTCGAATAAATCAAGCCTCAAAGGTTTGGCTTCGGTGACCAATCGACAGCTGTTAACGAGCAGGTGCGAACCGAGCACCAGTGCAGACGGCACTGGCAACTGGCCCGCTCTCAGCGCGATTATAACAGGACTGTATAATCAATTTCCTTTGTCAGCGGGCAGGACACGAATGGCATTCGCCGCTAAGATTGCAGATGCCACCATGTTATCAGGCTCGCTGTAAGAATAGAGCACGGTTGTCGTGCTGGGCCCGATGAATTTTCTTTTTCCAATCACATATTCTCGTTGCGAGATGTTAGTTAATGCGACGTTGGGAAGTTACGTAAGTGCGTACAAATGTGCCAAGTGATTTAGAGTTGCAGTGATCACGCGACAAACTTGACGCAAGCTGCGCTGCTGTAAGGAGAACAATGGTGTGCTCATTCCAAAAACATGGTAACTGTAACTTGCCTTTTTTTTAAGCCACTGAAATGAGACTTTTGCAAGGATAGTCTAAACCACCAGAATGAAATTAAGGAGACAAGGAGACCGGTCTGAGCTTTCTTTTTAATGAAACAGAAATTGCTGGTGAAGATTCTATATATAGAGGAGAATTTAAAAATTTTTATTAAGATCAAGAGATAGGTAAATTCTCTTGAAACAGAAATTGCTCGTAAAGATTGTGTACAGGAAAATTTTAGAATTTTTATTAGGATTCAAGATACAAGTTCTCAAATATATAGGTCATATATATCCTATCAGCATGAGCCTTATTATGTATCTACCGGACATGCGTGCTTTAACAATGCAGAAAGGTTGCCTAGGTTATTAAGCTGGCTGCTAGAAATACTATAAGCATTGACAGCGACAGAACCAGTGTGATAGTATTAATATAGTCGATTCCGCTTCATCCAACCACGTCGGGAGCTATAAATTTTGTCGCTATAAACGGCTATCATAAACAGAATTAACACATCTTTAAGGAAGCCCTAGCTAAAAAATAACTTATCAACACACCTTCGTTGCTGATGATCCCTTGTTTGCAATGACGGATATATTAGCAATTAAAGATAATTTACGGGCACTAAATAAGTAGACAATTCTTAATTCCAAGTGTGTCTGTCTTGTTGAAATAAATGCGATGCTAACGCCACCTCTTGGCGTTAGGAGCAACTTTCATGGAAATTAATCAAATCTAATTATACTGACCTACTTTAACTCACAAATAGCTTCAAATACGAAAATGCTCAGCATAGCTGAAATATAATTCCTTATCAATATTTCACCCTTTGATTATCAGCAATTAAGTGACACTCGACTGATTCATATACTCGGAACGCTGTCAAGAACAAAGCAAGCTACTTGGTGTATAATACATGGTAATTGATTCCGATAGAGCAGATATTATGCAGATGGTCGTTTGGTAATTGATACCGTTAGAGCAGATATTGTGCAGATGGTCGTTTGGTAACTGATTCCAATCGAGCAGATATTATGTAGACGGTCGTTTGATAATTGATTCCGTTGGAGCAGATATTATGCAGATGGTCGTTTGATAATTGATTCCGTTGGAGCAGATATTATGAAGATGGTCGTTTGATAATTGATTCCGTTGGAGCAGATATTATGCAGATGATCGTTTGATAATTGGCTCCGTTGGAGCAGATATTATGCAGATGGTCGTTTGATAATTGCTTCCATTGGAGCAGATATTATGCAGATGGTCGTTTGATAATTGATTCCGTTGGAGCAGATACTATGCAGATGATCGTTTGATACTTGATTCCGTTGGAGCAGATACTATGCAGATGATCGTTTGATAATTGATTCCGTTGGAGCAGATATTATGCAGATGATCGCGAAACAGCTGGTATGGTACTCTACATTAGCGGTATCTGTAGGCGGGACCAAAGCGAAAAACTAGGATAGTATTGGAATCAAAGACTTAATAATTCTAATGATCCAAACGAAAGATCCAACAAATCCTACTCTGCTTAAGCAATAGAAACTACGATAAAGTAAACCAAGTAAGGGATAGTAAGGGGATAAGAGAGGTGGAAACTGGAGTCTCGAATTTGATTAACTGTCGTCGCATGTTATGCTAATGAGAATTATGCCCCTATCTATATGTTGAATAAGTGAACAAGGCAGGCAAAAATTAGACCCTCTAATTAACAGATGTGAACATTAATAGAACGACCAGTGGATTGCATCTTTATTGCATAAAAGCAGAAATTGGTATTATTTTCTGCCGCACAAGCATTTTCTCATTTTGTTTTCGGCAAACCTACAAAAATCCTGGAGAATATTTCGTGCTAACCCCAAAAGCTCATTGAGTGTTTGCCAGGGTTTTCTGAGGGCGGACGGTTCCGTATAGCTCTCGTGGGCTGCCGGCTTGCGTGAATCTGCCTCCTCTGACGGGCCGGGGCAATATGATGCCTGTGCGGATGGTCGGTCCCGGTAATACGCACGGGCCGTCCGGCTTGCTGTAGCTATCGGCCGTAGCGGCTAGCTGCTTTAGCTAGCGTGGAGATCCCTCTTTAGGCGCCAGGCTATGGCAGTCCCTGGAAAGACCAAGGGTGCAGCCGTCGCCGTGTGGTGCCGCTAAGGCTTCGGCGAAGGGATCCTAGGAAGACCTGGGAGTGTTCCGTTAAAGCTAACCAGTTCGTGTTCCTGGTCGTGTGCCAGACTGCGAGGGCGGTCTTCCTGACAGGGTACCCACTCAGGCATAAGTATAACCCGTCCTTCGAGAAAAACGTAGCAAGAGGTTAAGCGTAAACAAAGTCATTTGCTAGTTTTATCTCGGGCTATTTTGCAAAAAGCGGGTCTTCCATCGTATCTGGTATCGGACCACACATGATCAAATGCAGGATATTACTTAATTATAAAAAAACAATTCTCTGTTCTCACAATACAAATATAAACTTCAGAGAATACTAGTTAAGATTACACAGATGAACAGCTGTCTCTATAGTATACAGTTGCAGCACTAGAGAACAAACACGAGCGTTAAATATACATCCCAGCGGTGACTCAAGCAAGTTACAGGCGGGAGCCACAGCACGTATCATAGGCAGCAGCGCACTCGGCGGCGCAAGCCTATGCGCTGGAAACGAAATGGCAGTGAGACAGGCCCAGTAGTGCTAGACCTACAGACCGTCGTTAGGGGAGACTATGCTGTTCTTGGAGCTGCGTGATGGTGAGTGGGCACCTGCCGTTGCGTGACAGTGTTCTACCTCAAATTTTAGCAGCACGGGAAAGAAGCTGGTACTGGTTTGCCATTTGGCTGGGTCAGCAGTGCTGATACTTTTATTTCTTTCTGTTGCTGTACTGACGGCATATCTAGATGCAGCATCAAAATTTTGATTACTTAAACCAGTGCGTTGTTTATATCTCTGAAAAATTGCACAGTATAATGAACAGACCATCTAATGTCAGCGAACAAGTAGCTTGAATACGCTCTAAATTATACCAAAGATAAACTTAATTATGTTGTGATGTGTTCTCTAGCTATGACTCTCTAAAAATGAGAGCGAAAAGAAGCTGTTTCCATAGCGAAGGGTTAATGAAATACTTAAAACATAGACAGACGCACAGCATGTTTCATAGCAGAAAAATGACTGCGAAAGCAAGCAGTGGAGGGGAGTCGATGGTGGTTTTTGGTCGCCAGTTCAAACCGTGAGGTCCTTGATCTGGTTGACGAATAAATTGTTTAACTGTTCACTAAGGCGGCGCGACGTAGATCAGTTTCGGCTATACTACTAAAATAGTCAAAGTCTCTTTTATACGTAGACCAAGAAGCTTAAAAGTACTAAAGGGTCGTAATGTGTGCAGAAGCGTAAGGTATTTTGCGTTAAATAACCAAGTAATCTCTAAAGGGCCTACCGGTGACTGTATGGTTCCTGCAGCCTAAAGCTGCCGTACATATTTGACAAGTGAGTGAGTGAGCCTTCTGAAGTACAGAACACAGAGAACGTGGGAGAAATGGATTAAATTGTAGGGCTTAGCGCCTTTGTCGACGGCTGTTAGGAGAACAAATAATACCACGGAATAATGCCCTCTTTTGCTTATGATTTGACGGTTTCAACGACCACCATTGGCAGAATGATGCGAGTGCAAAACTAACAACAGTAACAAAATTATTGGCCGTTAATTGTTTTTACTCGTAGGTTAACATTTGGTAACTTACGTAAGGGGCAAAGTATTACGGAAGCTGTCACTAGAGAAACTTGCTTGTTAGTGTTTCACTGCTAATTTAGCTTTTCGCCAACAGATGAACCGGACGAAATCATTTTAAGGCAAATGCAATGCTGACGACAGACGACTGTTCACTAACTTCCCTTGCAGCATAGCTTTTGCCTACAGAAGCAATTGACTCACTATTATAAAAGCGAATTCGATGCAACAAAACAAAGAGCACGTTCGATCGGGCACCAAAATTGAGCCTTCGAGACTTGACTTGTCCAAAACTTGAGACACAAGCTTTGGCTTAGGTGCTTTGCATTGTGCTGCAAGTGTTAGTAGCAACGCGATTACGTCAAGATGATTGAAAACTCCATTTTAAGGAGCAAGATTGCGTTTCTGGAAGTCTCAAGGGTAACCTGTCGAGGATTAATATCTGAAATTCAGTTCATCAGGTCGAAGCCTGCGCACGTGCGTGAAGTTTCGAAGAGGTCAAGCCTCGAATAGGTAATTTGGGGACCTACTCGAACTTGCCCTTAGTCCGCTTAGGCGTTTGACCACTTTGACGGAATGTCTTTAATCGCTTGTTATGGAAACTCACTTGCCAACGACAAACTAAGTTTAGCAGAAGAGTAATACTAATAGGCTCACTCAGGACATTCCATTGGCCGTGTTACTTATAATAATAATAATTTCGGACCGACTTTTGACTGAGACCAAATAGAAGTGGAACCAACTCGCATTGACAGCCCGCTGAGCCGAAGCGAAAGCTGCTGGTGTTGGCGATAGTGCGAGGCTCTACGCGTGTGTCCACGTCAGGGAGCAACGTCTGTTCAGGGTTCATAGACTCGTAGACCCTCGTCATGGAGGTTGTGCTATAATGTAGGCTGTGTATTTCCGCGAAGACTCTGTTTGAAATTTTAGTCATGACGTAATAATATTATATTATTGTTGTGGACTAGTGTCCGCTGTCAATATCGCACAGATACGGTTGGTGTACCTGCGTATCAGAACGGTAAAACTCTTTAGCTTCACTCGATATTTTCCACAAGATCCATATGGAAGACGTGGATTTTCTTCCTCTTTACTTTTACACTACAGACTGAAGCCTTTGACCCTTTTAGATGCAAAAGTTATGGCGGCCATCATTCACTAGCGCCCTTCCAGCTGCTGGTTCGTCCCAGGAGCCACCTTCTACTCTACAAAAAAAAGAATGTAAATCCTTGGAAAGAAATACGCAGCAAGCACACTAACACTGGTCACGACCCGTCGCTGAGTATGTAATTAATGCATCCAAAAGTAATAGATAAGCGGAAACAGTAAAGTACACCCAAAGTATACCCAACAAGATTACATCCAAAGATGCGGTTTATTTTCAAAGATAAGTGAGAAGTTGCAGCACAGCAGCTGAGTATTTCGGTTCGGTACGCTGACGTAAGCAGATAATACTGCTGACTTGATTGCTTAGCAGCAGAAGTTTTTTTTTTCTCCCTCTCTTCCTTCTTCTTTGAAAGTAGCAACGGTCAACGGTATTTCCAGGAACTATTTTAAGCTTCATGTGGCTCTCTCAGCCAATTCTTTCCGCTGTTATGTAACAAAGTCATAATAACTAACAGTGGACGAAGCGACAATTTTCTGTGAATATATACAACAATGAACAGTTTACACGAACAGAGCACGAATAAATGAGAAGTCGTACGCAGGCGAAATGTATAACACAGCTTTGCACCTTCCTTCTTTGTCTCGAAATCCCCGTCAGCATAACTACAGCGCTAAATTATTCTTTCCTCCTTCTCAATCACACGCAAGACCTTTATACGGGACAGGTTATAGAGGACATCAGCGTCCTGCGGCTACTTAAAATAAAATTTACTGATGCGCTGTAGTACGTTACGCCTTACCCTTAATGATTTTCTGCGCACTTATCTATACGTACAAGGCCAACTGAAGTGAAGCAAATACCATTGTAACCAGCCACAGCTAAGGGCAGTTTTCAGTGGATGTTTCTATTTCTTGCGATTCCCCTTCTCTCGGAGGCACAGCGGTGAAGATCGCTTTCTCGTTCATTATTTGGAGGCAGACGTTCGACTGAATTGATTCCAAGCCATTGTGTGAAAGTCTTGATGCACAGGGGCTACAGATATTGCTGCGTGGGGCTACCGATATTGCTGCGTGGGGCTACCGATATTGCTGCGTGGGGCTACCGATATTGCTGCGTGGGGCTACCGATATTGCTGCGTGGGGCTACCGATATTGCTGCGTGGGGCTACCGATATTGCTGC
>LQNS02278096.1:28824682-28850993 GCA_001587735.2 Parhyale hawaiensis | reverse complement strand
TTCTTACTTCAAAGTGAAGAAAGCAGCTTGAATAACATACCTACAACCTCCCTTGACCGTAGCTCGCGGCACACTGACGATAGAGACGAATGAATGTTTCGCTCTAGGCGCGAGACCTAGATATCAGCAATCGCAGGAAACGTGTTAAAGAAGATATCTGCAGATAATATACAGAAATCATAATTTTCGTAATTTTTTTTTTTAGTGAATTAAGGGACATCTTCAATATCAAAGTTTTTATTGGCCCAAGCTTTCGTTTTGCTCAACGCAAAACGTTTTCAAGGGTGAAAAGCAAGAATGGGAGAGGATATATACACCTAGCAGTCGCATCCTATATACACACGTTTCGAAAATTCAATATACATATGATGTAATTACCTCCGCCAAGGAGGTTATGTTTTCATCGTGTTTGTCTATCTGCCTATTTGTCTGTCATCAAGATAACTCAAAAAGTTACGAACCTATTTGGATGAAATTTACAGGGATTGTTAGGTATGTTAGGAGGAACTGATGATTAAATTTTGGTGAAGATATGTCCATCCGTTTGTTTGTTTCTTTGTCTGCCTCAATTTTCTCGATGCCATAACTCAAAAAGTTATGAATGGATTTTGATAAAATTAACATGAGTTGTTAGGTATATAACAAAAAGTAAATGAACGAATTTTGGTAATAATCCGTTTGTTCATTCGTTCGTTTGTCACAGTTTTTAATTTTATGCTTGTTAGCACAATAACTCAAAAATAATGAATGCATCTTTATGAAATTCATAGGGTTTGTTGGTAATGTTAAAAGACATAAATGATCAAATTTTGGTGCAGATCGGTTTGTTCGTTTGTATGCTTGGCTTATATTTGTCATAACGTTTGTTAACAGTATAACTCAAAAAAGTTATGAACGGATCTTCAAGAAAATTGAACAAGCTGTTATTAATATAAAAAGGCATAAATGATTAGATTTTGCAGTTTATACAAAGAAAATTATGGTTTTAGAACCAATTAGAATTTTTTGCTACCGTTGCCTCACTTGGCGTAGGTATGTGCTCTCAGAGTGCTCTAGTTAACAATAGTTAGTCGCTGAGATTCATTGTTTATTACATCATATATGTATATTGAATTTTCGTAGCGTGTGTATATAGGATACGACTGCTAGGTGTATATGTTGTGCGCGATCGATGGATTTGCGCGATCGATCGATCGCGCTGCGCAAACGATCGATCGATCGTTCAAAATAACTCCTAACCTAACCTAATCAATGTTTTTCATCAGCTTTCCCCCTATTTCTGAATATATCGGGTAGGTTAGGGGAGGCAAGGCCTGTTTATTTTATTATTATTTTAAAATTTCGGGCACCGTCAATTTTAGTCAATGGTGAGATGGGGTTAGGTTAGGTTAGGTTGGGTTAGGTTAGGTTAGGTTGGGTTAGGTTAGGTTAGGCGTTTGAATGATCGATCGATCGCACAAATCCATCGATCGCGCACAACATGTATAACCTCTCGCATTCCCGCTTTTCACCTTAAAACGTTTTACGTTGAGCAAAACGAAAGCTTGGGTCAACAAAAACGAAGATTTTGAAGATGTCCATTAATTCACCAAACAACGACGGTCCAAGTCGTCCATTCTTCCAGGAAATATATTTTCTTTCTAGTTGATGACGTGGGTCCAATCAAAGAGATTAGACCCAATCTATGTGAAGTCCGGCGTAAAAGTTCTAAAGACTTTTGACGGAGGGTCTTGGGCTTTGCTGCACAAAGTATAAGATGCACAAAGTAAGGTAAAAGTAATGTTCAAAGTAAGGTTATCACAGTTAAAGTAAAGTAAGGTCAAAGTAAGGTACAAAGTAAGGTCGAAATAAGGTTAGATAAGAAAATATCAGGTTAGATTAGGTTAAAAGAGTTTACGTTAAAGTTATTTAGGTTAGAATAGGTTAAGTCGGCTCAAGTTTGATTCTGTTTACTGTACTTTATCATAGTCAGCAAAACTTTAATTTGTGAATAAAGAAAATTCAATATTAAAACTATGCACTCCCCATCGATAAGATTGGCATTATTTCACTTGTCTAATAGAGTATACATCAGTTTTTATTTTCTTGACCTGCATAACTCTGACATATAATTAACGGAATTAACCATCCTTGTTCCAGATAGATGCCACTGGCCCACAGGAATGCACGGCTACAATCAACAACAGATTGGTAGATCTATGACGTCAGATACGGAAAGCTCATGCGACAACTTCGACCTCCCGACCATCCCTATTTCTGGGTAGGGACAGGGCTGCTGCAATAGCAGACGGTTGGCAGAGGGGAAGGTTGTTCACATACTGTATATGAGCCTTCCGTCTTTGACGCCACAACTCCGAAAACCTATGGTCGACTGTAGCCGTGCCCTTCTATGTGTGCTGATTTTCCACTTGTAGTACTCAGCTGAGCTACTATTTCCCTTGTCATTACTCTCATGTGCTGACTCACTATTCCGGCTCTATCAAACTTAAACCTTCGGCAAAAGTAAACAGCTGATTTTATTCCGTCTCCGACTTGTGAAACTCGTACTACTTGCGTCAGAAACTTCAGGCTTATTACTACTCGAATTTACATCATGACCTTAGACCATGAAACCTGAGCAATTTTCTTTGGGAAACAGTTCAAGCACGCAAATTCTTACAAGAACTACTGATGAGTCATGATCCAGAAGGCACGATAACAGCTAGCCTCATTCATTTCCGGTAAAGGTAAAGTCAACTTTGAATGCACCCTGGTACGGGCTCGTGAGGCAGACATAGACCAACAGGCCCAAGAGGAGTAAGTGCAGATGCAGCCGACGACGGGTGGCTAGGAACTATGGTGCCGAAGCGGAAGGTTCAACGCCCGCCATCCCTTTACTCAAAGGTAGGTACTACCATGATAGCTATATGCGCACCCAGCAAATTAGCTGATTCAGCTCGCCAAGCGCCCTCGAAAATGACCGCGCCTAACATAGGGATCGATCTCGGAATCCTCAGCACTACTTTGCAGCACGTAACGTGTGCCGCTAACGTAGGAATATATATATATATATTATATACGTATATACTGCTTAGTTAGTCTATTATATTCAGAGCCTCTTCTTTTCGACTGCAATCGAAAACACAATGGGCCAGAAATAAGCAGAGCTAAGCGCGGTCTTATCAGTTCTAGCGCTCCCTGGTTTACAACCCTTTGGATGACTTCACGGCCCGTAGTTCTGACCCATTTGTTAAAGGCTTTATGGTCAGCAAATTTTTCAGTTAATACAAAATGATATCATTTAATTTTTCGAAAGGGATGATGCCAGTCGCTCACTGTCTTTTTTTTTTATTTCAGCAATAATTTTTGTGATCATAATCCCTTTCCATTTTATGAAGGGAGTGGGTCCTGGAAGAAAGCATTCTGCCTAATAAAACAGGGCAAATGGACCTGGAGCTGCGAATCACCGAATCAACAGTATCGGGGCAGAAAGAACTAGGAATAATACACTACAGTGATGGTGGGTATCACACCTAACAGTAGAACGTGATGGAGGTCTGCAAAATAAGAAGCCCTTACTCAGAGATCTCAACGGGACAACAGATCCGTTTATAAGCATAATAATTTTAGTTTTCTTTGTCGCCAAATCTATCGTGAGCGACGTGAATCTACGCAAACTGAATAATAAAGTTCTCCACTATAGCCATGTAACACTAGGCTCAAGAGCTAATGGTAAAAATTGGCGACTTACCCTGAAGTAGAAAAAACTTCGCAGTTGTTTCGATGTTCCTCCAGGGTGTTATGTGGTGGGTGATCCTGTCCCTGTAAATACATATCGAGAAACAACCTTGACAGTGTCACAGCCCTCAGTTCACCTAACAGGAATGCGTTTACAACAGTAACTGCGGCAGCTCTTCCACTTCCAAGCTAAACATAATTTTTTGACAGAAAACGTTGGACACTTATCCCAGAGGGCGTTAACCCTTCAGCGGACAGGTGACCATTTACGGTCGCCTCCATGATGAGGTTCGTACGAACGTGTTTTTCAGTCACCCAGTGAAGGTTGAATGTTTGAGCCATTTATACCACAGCTGTATTTTAGTGCTGCACCAAAAGCAATGCTTAATTGAACACTTGAACAGAGGGCTTAATGCGTAGATGTTATGCAGTGAAGAGGGGATGATGTTGTAATACTAAGTTCTGTTCATTTTATGCATGAATAATTCTTGTAAATGAGCCTTATCCTTAGTTACTAGTATTTCTACCTCCCAAAAGCATTATACATTTTATGATAACTTTCTAAAGATATACGGCAATCATGTAGAAAAATTTAAAACATAGGCTACTGGTTTCCAGTTTAAGTGTTAAAAATCATCATTTGGTGACAGTTTCATGAACTCTGAACACATGGAGGAATCTATTTTAGTCAATCCTATATTGAGCTTTCACACAGAGACAATACCAAAGAAAATCCGTTAGCCGGGACTCAATTAATAGCAAATATGTAGGTCTCATCGTTATTTCCACCTTTTTAACATATCATAGGGGCGCGAAAACCCTATTTTTTATCAACGAGCTTTACCCTACCCTACCTACGTCTTCTCTCACTCTCAGTAGTTAGGCTTTCCACCCCTGATAGTCGCTGGAAAGTATCAACAGATTTAGAAGACTATGTCACATTTCACATTAATTCTTCAGATTTATTTTGCAATCTTTAGGAAGTGACCAAATCCTAGGGGAAGCATGGCTCAAATTATTTACCCTGTATCTCACTCCCTGCTCTCGGGCTGCCTACCTTCGAGAGTGGTGGCTGGTGAGCCGATCAAAGACGTAGAAAACGATGCCACTTATGAGCACAGCTAAAACAATACTCGCCCAAACCTGGAAACAAACATTGCTTGGTAGCAAGCCTTTACCAAACTGCGTATTAAATTTGAATCAGTTTTTTTCAAGTGAGTGTGAGGAGCAGGAAGCAAAGAGCGTAACGGGAGGATTCACAAAAAACTAGCACCAAAAAGTGACGTCATCATCGACGAATTTATGGCTGAGCAGCCTAGGATTATTTTAACTATTTTAACCGGAAAAATAGTCTTAAATTGCAAAGTTCATCTCTAGCATATAAAGAAATTAAGAGAATATACGGTATACTAATTTTGCAATTATCTATAGAAAATTGCAGTGCATGCTGACGGAAACTTTCACAGCACTAGCGCTGAATTTGGTCCCTTCTGGCGACCTGATTCAACTTCTTTTTCTTAATTGAAGCCTTATTCACACTCCATATTCATTTCACAGGGCTCTTCACGAACATTTATTCCTTACCAACATATATAAGCACCATTATAGCCAATTCTGTACACGAGAGAAACCACAGTAACAGTTAGCCTATTGCTCGAACTTTCTGTACTTGGCGGAAACATTTTATGGTATTTTGCTGCTGAAGTAGCTGACCAATTATGAGCGGTAGATTGAATGAAATAAATCGAAAAAATACGGTGATAAGTTCAAGAAAACAACACAAGAAGGCCTGAGGTCCCACACTCAAATACTTCGACTCGTCGATGTGATGTAAATTTGCTACGTGTGGTCACTGTTAAGTTTTATTTTAGTCCTAAATTGAGTCCTCCCGTTGCATTCCTTGCTTCCTGGGGAGGAGGGACTTAGCACATCATTTAGAGAGCAATAACTAACTTACATCATATAAACATGGCTTTCGCCATAGACGTTCAATCACTTCCCAGCAGTGTGAGTATCATGATTCTATTCGGGATTCACTGCAGCAAGGCAAAAATGTGGATAAAATCGATTTAGGTTTTGCAAAGATATTTGATAAAGTTGACCATAAAATACTGTTTCCTACTCAAACTCTCTAATATTGGCATCCGTGGGAAATATCTTCGGTGGCTCGGAGCGTACATGGCGAACCGAACCCAAAGTGTGATTGAAACTCCATAGAATTTATCTGTCAGAGCAATTGATGAAAACATGCATGGCCATGATTAAAACTTTCAATGAGGGTCAAAAGGTCGCTAGAAGCCCATTTTCTTCTTTCACCTAAATAATTAATAATAAAATAATAAAGCACAAAGACAAGGAAGTAAATCTTGTAGCACAACAATATCAGAGATAATATAGTCTCGTAAATGAAATTAGACGAGGAAATAAATCCTACAGTACAAAAAAAAAATCACAAAACATATAGTTTCGCAAATAAAGTCAGAAAAGAAACCATCAAGCGAGTGCGGTAGAAGTACTTCATCTAATAACCGTAGGTTGTAACTCACAAAAATGTTAGGATGAATTAATTCCCGTACGTACTATTACACAATTATTAGTATTATTAAATCACACCAGATTGGTGACGTGGGAACGGAGAAACTCCATGAGATTAACAAAACCCCACTCAACCAGCCTAGCGGGTGAAGAAAACAAAAGAATGAAAAAAAAGAAGATCCAAGATCACAGAATAGCTGTGTACATATCGTTTAAAGCTGCCAATACCAGCACCAGCAAAGACAGAGCCATCAAGACCATTCCATACATCCACACACGAAGGGAAAAACGAACGGGAACACTGGCCCGTACGGCATCGCAATGATTCCAAGGCAAACTCAAGAAGAACACCAGTACGCCGAGTATACCTCACCCGAACAAATGGATCTGGAAGAAACTCAGACAGTGGATTACTGGGGCAGTTATAGATTTTATGCAAAAAACAGACCCCACTAACTCTGCGACGATGCGCCAGATCACAAGGCACAACACCACCCAGCATGAACGCACATCGACGAACCACTTTGTCAAGCAAAAACAGACGGCAATCGGCAGCAGAACCCCAGACTACAGAGCAGTACCCCAGAAGAGGGAGGACAAAGCAATTAAAGCAGCGACGTGTCAATTCTACCGACTCAAACACCCTCCAAGCACGCCTCATAAGATCAATTTTCTGCGATGCACGTGAGGCAACCGAACGAATGTGGGGCTCAAACGTCAACTTTGGATCAAAATTGGCATCCAAGATTACCAAGTCATCAACCACAGGAAGTGATACACCATCCAGTATGAGTACAGGAAAAGGAGGACCCACTGTACACGACCTGGACACGAGCATTGTTTTAGTCTTGCCCGCATTTAGCCTCATCCCCCACCTAGAACACCAGGAATCAATCATTTCCAAATCATGCTGAATAGATTCTGAAACCTCTAATCTATCACTAGGCTTATTATATTATATATATATATATAATATATATATATTATATTATTCCGTAGTAGTTATCGCAGGAGCGAAAAATAAAACAGAAAAAGTGAAAAAAACATAAAAAACGTAACAAATAGCACTGAGGCAGTAACAGAAATGAGCAATAGGGCAACACATTGCCTACCCATTGAATGACCGAGCACCTAGCCCGCACTCATCCCCAGACAGGCGGCAGCGCGGAGTGCTCGGCCACATCACGTTTCGCAAAAGTCAACAAACAAGCGATCAACCAACATCGAACGGCCAGGAAAGGATAAGAGCATTTAAAATTTATAAAATAAATAAAAAATTATAAACAATGAACTGTTCAAAATACAGCAGGTACTCAGCGGAGT
The DNA here is from genome assembly GCA_001587735.2 of Parhyale hawaiensis. NCBI lineage: Eukaryota > Metazoa > Arthropoda > Malacostraca > Amphipoda > Hyalidae > Parhyale > Parhyale hawaiensis. Next base: position 28,843,418 of record LQNS02278096.1, on the reverse strand, counting down.
CCCACAAGGTCTGTGAGAGGTGTCCAAAACTCTCCCTCATCTTGATGAATGATATGGGGCGCGAATGCCAGTTTGCCGTTCCCTCCTTGTTCACGAACTACATACGAATACTAGCAGCGGTACAGTCAGTGGCAGACATACGAACTGCCCGTGCGTAAAAAAATTTAAGTAAGGTCTTTCACTGGTCATCTGATATTAACATGACCTTCGAAGAAACAAAATACAAACTGTTACAATAAGAGAAAAAAATACTTCCCTTGTTCAATCAACACCCTAAACGACGTGTGATGCTAGCGAAATCGAAAAAAAGACAATTTTACGAGACCTTGGGGTGAAAATTTAGGATAAAGTCACTTTTGACGATCACGTAGCTAGAGTTGTTACGATAGGCAAGGAATGGAACGGATGGGTGCTTCAAACTTTCTCTTTACAAGAGGCAGACACAATGCTCACCTTTTGCTAACAACTGGTATTACCGAGGATAGCATATTGTTCACTTCTTTGGATACCAAACACACGGAAAGACCTAGAGCGCCTTTGGACTGTTCAAAGTCCAGCTAAACTTCGAGGCATGAAGGACTTAAACTACTACGAACGACTTGCTTTCAATCAAATGTACTCAATTCAAGGGAATTTCGAATGTTTCATCATCATAATTATATGCTTGAAAAATTTTAGAAGCAATCAATGTCAATGAGCGGATCCTTGCAAGATACCCAAACCGCATTGGTCGGACTTGTGAAGTGCAGATTCCGATCAGAAATGGTGTTGATGCACTAGCCACAAAGTATGGTAATAGCTACACTGCCCGAGGAGCGAGGCTGTCCAACAAAATGCCACGCCACATTTGAAGCTCCACCGTATTGACGTTGTGAAATTTAAAAATTTACTGGACGCGCACTGACTGAAAATGTCAGACAAAGCAGCTGTAAGCGGCTACGTGCACTGTGGGAACGACTCGCTACTAGCCCTCCCGGTGGTCAAGGAATTCAGCATCACCTCTGCGTAAGCTGGACGGTGTGAGTTACAGCACCTGGACCTCGTCAGACGACACCATCAAGGTAAGGTCTAGACTGTGCAGATACTTCATACACACACAGCACCAACGAGGTAAAACTATGAGCAATCTCCTCAGTCCGATGTGGCGTGTGACAAGATCCTTTGGTAACGGAAAATCATTAATAAACAAAAATAACTTCTACACTGAAACATGGTCATGGAATGATACAATACCACTAAAAACTAAAGCACTCTGAGAGCGCATACCTCCGTCAAGTGAGGCTACGGTGACAAAAGATTCAAATTGGTTCTGAAATCATGATATTTTTCTGATCAACACAAAAATCTAATAATTTGTGCCTTTTAAAAATATTTGCAGTTTCAGTAATTTTCTTGAAGATCCGCTCAATATTTTTTTAGTTATGCTGCTCACAAACATTCTGACAAACATTAGTCATAGGCACAAACACACCAATCTTCACCAAAATTCAATCATTTATGTCAATAAACATCACTAACTACTCTTATGAATTTCATAGCGATCTATTTCTATGTTTTTGAGTTATTGTATTATGCTAACAAGCAAAATCAAATATAGCTACAAACGAACGAACAACAAATTATCACAATAATTTGGTCACTTACTCTTCGTGATATACCTATCAACTCATGCGAATTTTATAAAAAGCCGTCCATAACTTTTTGAGTTATGGCATAAGAAAAATGAGGCAGACAAACAAACGGATGAATGGATCTTCACCATACGTTGATCATCTATTCCTCCAAACGTACTTAACAATTCCTGTAAATTTCATTAAAGTCCGTTCTTCATTTTTTTAAGGTAACTTGGTGACAAAGACAAACAGACTCGATGAAAAAATAACGTCCTTGACGGAGGTATCATGTGCACTTAAAAATTGCTTAGTGCAGAGGTCGGCAACTTTTTCCGAGTGAGGGCCGGATGAGACTTTCAAGAGCAGGCCGCGGGTCAGCATAACTAGTAAAATCCCATAAAGTGAATATCTTTCTCAAATTTAAACCCACACGCATGTTTATTCAATAATGAAAACAAAAAAAAAACTATTATACACTATACTTATTTTATACAAGACTTGAAACATGGTACACTCAGTAGTACACTACAGCTACACATAGCACAATAAACGAATTTGAGGATGAAGTAGGCAACAGAAGAAAGTAATTAAGGCGGCGGTCCAAGGTTGGGAGCGAAGTTTCGACTTCGTGTAGCTACTTCATTATAGCGAAGAGCTGTTCACAAAAGCATGTGCCACATGCCCACGCGATGAGTTGAACACGTGCACGGTATTTTGGAAAATTGCTAGGAGACATGACGGGGTTGCGGAAGAAGGATAGCGATGAAGAAGTTCACCTTCAGCTCTTGTACTGCAGCCCTACCAGCTACATCTGTGGGTGCATCATCCCGTGCATCATCCACGGGGAAGTCAGATGGGTAGGCGGTTGGTGAAACATTTGAAATCTGCAGCCAGAGACCTGAATTCTGTAAAACGGGAGTGAATTCATCTTCTAGAGAGGCTGCAACACGAACGCACGTATCCAGGTCTACGTTGACAAGCGCACAAGCGTCAAGGCCAGGAAAATTCGCGAAATTATCAGCAGCCAACTGAGCTTTTATAAGCGTAGCTAGATCTCCAAAAGTGTGATGTGTCGCTAGGATGTCTTCGCCTTGCAGCGTCATGTTAAGCGCGGTCAGGTGCTGTGTGATGTCCGAGGAAGGCAAGATGGCAGAACTATCGCGGGTCAAGGAAAGAATGAGCATGGGGAAGATCTCTCTGATTGAGAAAGATGGCGAACTCCCCTTGCAAATCAAGTGGCTCCACGACTCAGCCAGCGGACGTCACTCAAATATAGCAGGTCGTTGTAGTGAGTGTTCAACTCATAAGTCAGTATCTGAAGATGGCGGTGATTAAGGCTACGGGAAAGGATGAAATGGACGACCTTTATTTTAAGAGACATGACGTCAACGAGGCGGGTAGACTTAGAGCAGAGGGATTTGTGGTGGGTGATGCACTGGAGCTTGTGAATAGTCTGAGTGGGTCCGGAGCATTCAAAGTGGCGCACTAACAGCGAAGCAGCGCCTTTCTTCTCCCCTTTCATTGTCGGGCACCGTCAGTCATAACACTCACAATACGGGAGAGTTCAAGACAGTGGAGTTTCACACGACGGGGTCAAAGATGTTTCTTCTAGTAATGGTGCTGGGCAAACGGACACGCTGGAAAAATTTCCCTTCAAGACCTGAAGGTCTGGTGCAGCTCCAAGCATGAAAATGGCCAGCTGGGCTGTCGTTTGTATCGATGCTCTTATCCACAGCAAGGGAAACGGTAACGAGGGATGTGCTGTGGGCCTTCAGTGAGTCATGTACGAAATTTGACATCTCCTCGATACGACGAGAAACGGTGGGAACGAAAGACTCACTTTCTCTGTGGTGGAACGTTGCTCTGGAAAGACAGCTACGAGACACTCCTTGATGAAGTTCCCATCAGTGAATGGTTTCATCGTCTGTGCAGTGAGGCGGGAGACCTCATAACTGGCGCGTGTCACATTACACCTTCTGCAATTTGCTTCCGGAAAAGTGCAGTTGTTCTCTGTAGGTTCCGTAATAGTCTGATAATGGCTTCCTTCTTTTCTGTGAAAGGCATGGACGCATAGGTTGACGATCGGTGCTCTGTCTGTCACTGGCGGCGTAATGTTGACTTGGCAGGACCGTAAAAATAAATGTCACGTTTCTTTACTATCATACTCGTCTCTTATGATAGAAATGTTCTGCTGAGGCTTTGCGGGCTAAATTGCTTTATTACTGAAAAAATAGGGTTGCCGGACTCAGATCGTTCACGGGCCGGATCTGGCCCGTGGGCCGGAGGTTACCGACCCCTAGCTTAGTGCAATGCAAGGTCATAAAGACGTAAAAATGGGGACTGTTCCCATAAAAAAAGATAGGCGTTAGCATGTATGGCATGACTGATTAGCATCTGAAAATGACACCATGACAAATTTTGTCACACGAAGTAAAGTCAGCCCCGGACTCCCAGAGCCCGTTGATGCAAGCAGTGTCTTCCGGACAGAAGAACAGAGCGGCTGTCAAAACAAAATGTTACTTTGCCTCAAAATCCCAAGGAAATTCACAGCGTTAGTTGCTAAAAAAAAGCCCTTTGCACCCTTTTATGCCTCACTTGCACGAAAATTTTCACACTGATTAACTTACTTTTCCCTAAAAAGCTAAGAAAGGTGGCAAACGTACAAGTCAACTAAAAAGTGAAGAAAATGTTTACTCTTTAATTAGCTGTCATCCGGTTCATCTACGTGGTTTACTTACAAAACTTGTCCGAACTGCCCTTTTTTAGCTGTAAAGAGTTGAATGCTTTCAAAGTAACCAATACATGTTTTATTCTGACTAGTTACCAAACAATATCTTACAGACTTAGAACTACATAATAAATAATGTATTATTATTAATATTTAAACTTCACGCCCGGACCCCAGCCGACAGGTACAACCCAAGTGAAGCACTCTGAAACACCGGGTAGCCCGATACAACCAATTTCTCGAACATCTTCGGCAAAATGAGCGTCAGTGTAATGGGTTGGTAGTTGGCCACATGTGCCGATACTGGACCCCTGGGAATGGGAGTAATATTCCCAGTACTACAACAACACCGGCAAAAATTCCCTAACAGTATCAGGCACCGGAAAATTACTGCAGGCTTATGGGCATGAACGCCAGCAAGCTGTTCATAAAACAGAGGAAACATGCCTACCGGGTCCACACCTCCATAAGAATCAAGGCCCTCAAGCAGCACCTTGATTGCATCAGATCTGAACGCCAATGAGGTTAAACGAGGTTCAGGGTGACATCCATGAGGTAATGGCAACACATCTCTGCTCTGCTTCCCGTCAAAGTGAGCCAACAAGAGTTGCGCCCTAGCCAAGAGATCAGTAATGATATCTCCACCGGGATCAAAAAAGGGCGGCAACGAAGATGATTCAGCAGCGAAAACTAAACCCCTTAGCTCACTCCACCAACGATGTGGATGGTCAATACCCAACAACGACTCCCTGGAACGCTGCCTCTGACGATGCTGTGCCCTCTCATAAACACGCTTAGCCTGGGCCCTGCGCTCAACGTTGGTCAGCCACAACGTGTGGTGACGCAAACGCCGCCATGCCCGATAAGCTGCTTGTTTAGCTTCTAAAGCTATCCGACAGTGGTCGTCAAACCACAGTTTGTCCCGAGACCTTAAAAAAATAGTTCTCTTCGGAAAAACCTCTCTATAACAGACACAGTCAAGTCGTTAAGCTCAGAGATAGCTACGAATAATCTGGTTCCAAGGAAACGCCCTTACTGCTCCAGTAATAGCCTCCCAGTTAACCCTCCTCTTAAGGAATACCACTCTCCTGGTGCCTACCACAGGAACAACCTGGTTCAGGTCGAAAGACACAACAAGATGTTGGTGGTCTGTAGAGCCAATAGGGGAGCTAACTGACACCGTCAAGTCCGGGACATCAGTCATAACGAGGTTGCGACAGTGACCAGCAAAAAGAGTGGACTCACGAACTAACTGCATATAACTAGATAAGGTGCAGAAAGTCCAACGCAGCCTCGCCATGACAATCAGTCGGTGACGCAGATTGCAACCATTCCCTGTGGTGTGCATTGGCGTCTCACAGAGAAAAAATGCTTTCTTAGAATCAGTACTCTGGATCGAGGCCATCGCCGTTAGCAAAGTTATACAGAAAATCATCAGTTGTAGGGCTCCGATTTCGACACAACTCAAGCCCCCTCAACAACAGCGGATTAAATACTGAGACGACACGCAGCCCAGAGACACACAGATAGGCAGCGTGGTCACTCCAAAGTAGCTACCAGGTTCTAAAAATAAAGTTAATGTGAAAACTAGCACAACCCAGACGAGCACTACCTAGTTAAGGCGAGCTGAGCCCTGCCGAATTGAACTCACTACAACCCAGCCAAACTGGGCCTAGCACAGTCCACTTCAACTGAGTTCAACCCAGCTCAGCCAACACTAACTAACCTTACGAACCTGACAAAAGTCCATGTAAGAACACCTATAGGCCTATGGCCCGAAACAACAACTCAAATGACAAAACGAGTGAATGCGAGGTAGAATTGTAGCGTCGTTGGTATTTGTGGCTATAATATAGCAATCGCCAGTGCGCTCACTCTTCAATAAGTTAACCCTCCTCGAAGTAGCTGAATTTTCTACAGCTAGAATTGCTGTAACCCAATGTTCTGGTCACCACCTGACGGCTTACCACGAACTATTCCATAGCATCGCTAATTTCTCGATAAAATACCACATGTTTCCAGCAGGTATGTTAAGAGTAAGAGATTACCGAAGGGTAAGTAAACCGCAAGAATCTGTTGCTCCTGAAGTAAAACATGTGTAGCGAATACCGTAGATTTATCGACTCACTTCATCAGCTCTGCTCTATCTTTGTCACTTACTGCATACACTTTGCGTTACTTTAAGCCTCCATAGTCAAGAGAGGTTGTTCAAAACTACAGATAAGATGCTTCAGGAGAGAACATTAGAGAAATACGGAACACAAGGATAACGTATGTACAGAGAATCGGCACCCGCAGTGAGTCAGAAGCAGCAACATGTCGAAAAAGAACAGAGCAAAGATTTACTAACAGATATAGTGAGGAAGATGAACTATCGGCATAGCTAAGACCCGGCTACCCATACTGAGTGAAATGTGGATAGCAACACAAACAATTTGTTACAAGAAACACTGTATTTTTAATGAGACCATTGACACATCAAACACGACTCAAAGTATAGGTAATAGTAGTAATTATATCGATGACTATATGTACATGATGAAAATCAAAACCACTGTGTTTAATGGTTAAGGTCTCGAAAGCGATACATCGAAAATAATGAAAATAACCGCAGCAAATATCGGTCACTAAAAGATATATGTTGATACCATTGGAACTTGCATCCTATTGCTCAGAGAAATAATTGCATTTACCTCAGAAAGTTCAGAGAAATAACTGCATTTACCTCAGAAAGTCCAGAGAAATAAGAGGAGCAACACAAATGCCGAAAAATCTAGATATGCGTTCCGCAGCGTCGCGCGCCAGCATCGGTATGGAACGTGACAAAACTTACAGAAAACGTGAATATCTGCAGGAGCAGGAACGGTGTCGGCACGTGGGAAGGCGCCTGAGAAATGATGATCACCGGGTCTGAAAATACAGTAAAAGTTAAGAAAGAGAAAATAAATAGTCTCGTAGCTCAATGTTTACAACACTTCTTTTTAAATTTCTGTTTCAATTAGCCTTTACTTGTCCGAATCTTTAATTTACTGCTTCTGATACGCTACACTGTGTCCAGTTCATACGGTAAACGCAAAGCGGTTTCATTGATACTACCAAAGCTGAACTACGTTTCGCAGAGGCTTCAAATCTGGTTTGCACGGTTGAGCTTTCGACAGTTGCAATTGCAACTGGTATGCGATGAACGCTGAAACTCGATCCACAGTGGTAAACCAAACGCTCGGAAATGAAATTCCGGATAAAATAAAACTAATCGGATTACATGATCTCACTCGACGTGAGCGTCTGTGCATTCCAGAGTAAATGTTGAAGAATCCATTTTAATAATATAACTATTGACCTCAATTGCTAGATACTCATCAAGATCTGCAAATGCCATTTCTTACACAATATCAAATACAAATCAAATACAACAAAAAGAAATCGTTGAATTACTCACAATTCTTTGATATCATATTCATAAAATCAAAAGTTATCCCAAAAACAGGTCCTCAGGACTGGGGCACGGGCTTGAGAAGACTGAAGAGTAGAATGATGATCAATGAACAACTTCATTAATTGCCACTTCAGAATTTAAAAACCTAGCCTTATTCCTAAGTACTTAATTTAATTTATAGTAATTTGACACAGACAGTGGTAGACGAATGGGCTCTACTATATAATATACGTGCATTAAAGACCATCTCAGTTCTCTCTGTAAAGGGTTCTTAGCAACTAAGAAATAAGAATTGAACGCGACCCACCCTCGCCTCGGAATTCGGCTGGCATTTCGACTTTAACTCGCATATAAGAGCCTCGCAGTATCGCCTAATCCGATACAGCACCTTACTACAAAACCGAAAACGCTTTGAGTAATCAGAATGAAATTGGAGTACACTGTGTAGTTTAGCCCCAGGCAATAAACTGCTCAAACTTCTTAGCCACAAGCCCACAACCACTTGACTCAGCACATTAATGAACTCACCAGATACGGTTTCATGCTATATCTGGTACTCTCCGCACCTGATTGTAAAATTGTTGGTTTCACCACCTTATATCGGCTTGGAGATGATTGCGTTTACTTTCAAATTTGGCAACGTCAATGATCGCCTGTGAGATAACGGACAAAACTCAAACAAAGATTGAAGGATTACTCTAAGCCAGCAATTTTCTCGTATTCCATTGTAAATATTTGGAATCGACTTCTCTCCAAAGTTGTCGGTGCAGAGAGAGTCAGTGTATTTAAATATCGTCTTGTTAAACATTGGGAACAACATCCTCTACAGCTACGAACACCTTCTCTAGGAGTTACAAACTCTTAACGGCCAAAGATTCGGAGCACACCTTAATCCGTTATCTTTCATGCCTCTACTAACTGGACGGCTCCGAATTTCGCAGGTCTGCTGAAATTCATCATGATTTCACACTCATCGCCTTCGCTGAGTTTATTCTCTTCTTCTTTCTTCCTCAGATATTTAAATGATAATTACATAATGGCAATAGCTTATAGATGACCGGAGCGGAAGTCTCAACTGCTCTCTGGGATTGGGCCCGTTGGTCTGTCTTCTGTCAACTGTCTAATCTAAACTAATCTCACTTATTATTATACAATGGATCTGTAAAATCAAGTTTCCAATGGTGAATTAGACCTACAGCCAATTACAGCCGTACAAATCCACTCGTTGATAATTTAGCATAAATTTCCTCATTCCATTTTCAGACCCACATGTGATGAGCTATTTGGTCCTTGTGAGGAAGCTACATTATAACGTCCATTTTCCAACCAGTGGCATAAGATGCATAGTGACTAACTTTAATAAACAATGTGTGCAGAATCAGGCTAGTAAGCAAATTTTTGGGACATGAACGGGATCAGTGAGCCACTTTGCCTCATTGGGCGGAGTCGACCTCTTCAGATCGGCCTATGAACGTGCAGCTGATAGAAAATTATTCGCTTTATTTCAAGTTCTTTCTATCTTCGTCGGTAAAATTTTGTCGGTGAATGAAGATTTTATTACTTTGTCGACTTATCTACTTCTTAGTTACTGCTGTTGGATGCTTTTTTAAATTCAGGAATAAAATAACCTCTTATCCCTATTAAAAATTTTTGGTGGAACAAGGGTGGCATATGGTTGCCCCGCACGCAGTCGAGAAAAGGCGAGGCGCATTCAAGAGGCTACCGCGCTGCTCGGCTGCTCGGTCGCCAAGGGCTTTTGTAGGCAGGCAACATCGACCTCATTCGAAAAAAGATTTACCCGAGCAGTGAGCGCTACGCCACGCTTGTCCAGAACAGCAATATTCTGCTACTTTCGCCAAGGCCAGGAATAACTGGGGAACACGGTGAGGCAATCGCGGCGAAGCGCTCTCTGCTCGGGTGAATCTTTTTCCGAACGAAGTCGATGTTGCCAGCCTAAAAACGCCCTTGGTGACCGAGCAGCGCGGTAGCCTCTTGAATGCGCCTCGCCTTTTCTCGACTGTGTGCCGGGCTACCATATACCGCCCTTGTTCCACCGAAAATTTTTAATAGGGATATATATATTTATATATATACATATTAATTATATATAGGAGGTCTCCACGAATCCAAGCTCTTCGGGACATGTTCTGTTCGTCTTTGAAGATTATGTAGGAAGTGTAAAATTATAGTGCTAACAACAGATCAGATTTCATTTCAACAAACAGCTACTCTATTTCTGACTTCTAAAAACCTCTCACGGACTCTAAGGGGTGGACTCACACACCTCCTGAATATTCTTGTGCTCTAATCAGGAATCTGCTTTTATGGCACTAAGAAATGAGATGTTCTACTTGTAGAACGATACGTACAGTAGTAGTAATTGGAAATATTTGCTAACGTTGGACCAGGAACTCCAGTCAACCACGCTTCAGTCTACTTTCAGCAGGAAAACATATCCTACATCGATAAGGTTTGTGATGATGCAACAATAGTGTTGGCAGCTGTATAATTACTATAGTCCTAGCTCCAGTCTCCATATACTCATTGCATTACTTGGTATTTGAAGGACCACACTGTATGTCAAGAGAAACTTGCAACGCCTGCGTTGTTCTCACGCAAGATCTACTGCCATGGATGCAACCAGTTGAAAAAAAAATTGAAGAATCAAAACAACAATGATCATTATTACCTCCGCCAATGAGATTATGTTTTTTGTCGTATTTGTCTGTCTGTTATTCTGTTTATTCTTTTTGTCTGTCACCAAGATTATTCAAAAAGTTATGGACGGGTCTTTACAAAAATTACAGGGATTGTTAGGAATGTTAACAGTAACAGATGATTAACTTTTGGTGAAAATCCGTCTCTCTGCCTATTTTTTCTTGGGGCCATAACTCGAAAAGTAATGAATGGATTTTCATGAAATTTATGTGAGGTGTTGAGTATAATACGAAAAGTACATAACCAAAATTTTGCGATGATCTGCTAGTTCGTTTGTTTGTTTGTCGCTGTGTTTGATTTTATGCTTGTTAGCACAATAACTCAAAAAGCAATAGATGGATCTTGAAGAAATTTACAAGTTGTAACTAATATTATCATACATAAATGGTTAAATTTTCGTGATGTTGATTTGTCTGTTTCTGTGTTTGACTTATGTTTCTGATAATGTTTGTTAGCAGCAAAACGCAAAAAGTTAAGAACGGATCTTGATGAAAATTACAGGAATTGTTAATACTATCAAAAGGCACAAATTATTAGATTTTGGTGTTGATATAAAGAAAATCACGGCTTCACAAAACCCCAATTTAGATTTTCCGTTATCGTTGCCTTGCTTGGCGGAGGTATGCGCTCTCAGAGTGCTTTGTAGTTTGGAGTAAGAGATAAGAAAGCAGCAACATGGGCACAGGAGAAAGATATCACATGGGCCTTTGTATAAGTGAAGCATAAAATGAGGTCTCCATGGGGTGCGATGCCCCTTTAGAGACAGTACAGCATTAGAGGCGCGATTTCACGAATATACTTCTGCTGCGGTGCAACCAGTTTGCGGTTACCGTCTGAAATTTGATCCAAACTATCGAAGCCTACAGTCCACAATTATTAACGTAGAGAACACGTTGAAGCTAACAGCACTGGATTGCCTGGATCGTTCTGTCCGGAACAGAAACCGACCAAAATACCAACCGACGAAATTACCTGTGCTGAGCCATTCACTGAAGTCGATTGCGGTTTGTCTCTCGTAAGACGGCGAGAAGTCCAAAGGAGCCAAATCCGCTTCCTGGAGGAAAAAATAATTTTAGAGAAACTAATATCATCATGTGAATGCTTTTTGCAATAGCTTATATTAATTAACTTAAGTTTCTTTTGTCGTGGCAACGGCGGTCAAGAGAGGAAAATAAAGAGGCACGTAGCATGTGAAAAGTCGACGTACTCAGGGTGGAGCCAGCCGCATCATTCAGCGATGTCGAAAGAGAGAAGCTGAAGGCTGAAACAGAGCTTGTCAGTAGAAGAAGACAGCAAACTGGATACAATAAAAGTAACGTAAAGTTCGCATTGGCTGTGCACACTAATTGGGAACCCACATGCGCAGGTTCGTGCTGTCGTGCTCAGAGGAATGTACAGCTGCAGTCAACCACAGATTGCCTGTGCTATGGCGTCATAGACGAAGGCTCATGATAACTGCAAACCTCCATCAACGTAGGCTATGAATGGCGAAATTCCTGGCTCTGTATTGTTGAAAAAAGGCGTTCCTTTCTGTCTTTGGAAGAGCACGTCTGAGTCCTTGACAACTAGCGCAGTTGCATGTGTCTACGCCTACTTGCGGTACCCATCAGGTGAAGGTTCCGGAGGTAGACTGGGAAGTGGAGGGTGATAACATGTAGAAAGACAAATGAGAAGAAAAATAAAGATGCTGATCGAGGGTCCCTCCAGAGATGCTGCAGAGTGAGGTTGTTGAAAGGTAAAGGCAGAAAACCAACGGTAGACCATTTGCTCTTCCGACAGGCACAACAGGCAGAGCGGCGAACCACAAGCCCGATCCTATGCCTGAAAGAGGCGAGGGCCACACGGTGCCTTGACGCGCTCTCGTCATTCGCGACGATTCTGTGTACACGCATCGGTGTGCGTGCGGACGGCGTTGAAATTCGTGTGCTGTGCTGCTCGTGGTATTGCAGTTTAAGTAAGGTTAGGTTATGTTAGGTTACGTTAGGTAGGTAAGGTTAGGTTAGGAGGTTAGGTGAAGACGTTAGGTTAGCTTAGGTTAGGCTAGGTTAGGTTTTGCTTTGTAGTGGTTATTTTAGTGGTGACGAGGCAAGAAAGCTTACTTGAACGCACGCACAGCGATCCACGCAAACAAAATCATCGTGAACGACGAGAGTGCAACCCGGACCGCAACTGCGATAGCGTAGTGAGGAAGGGCCGAGGTAATGCTGCCTTTGTCGGAGAGATACGTAGAAGGAGGAGGGTTACCGAGTACTATGCTGACCTGTAGGCTAGCATTAGCCGCCGCCGTAAAGTGTGGATGTATCTCTAGCTAGTGGGCCACAGGTGGTACAAAAGCCGTACTGAAGGCCTAATAAAGGCTAAGGTAAGATATGGAATCCCCGGGGAGCACGACTTCATGAAACTGAGAGAGTGAAAATACATCCTGTCTCTCTGTGACCCCTTGAAGAGAGTAAGTAAATTACTTACTGCCTGTTAACTCCGTTTAGGGATGCAATACACAACGCAATATCTTACAGCGATGCAAGCTTATTGACACTGTTAGCAGTTAGCCCTCGGACGATACAATTCAAATTCATTTTTTTAAGGTTACTATATTATGAACCGCAAACAAACAGCCCCCGCAGGCGTTAAATTGTTAAGGTGAGTTGTGCGATAGTTTTTTTTTTTTTTTGCGTTCATACGTATACTACTTAGCCTGCGAATGCTTTGCTGTGTGTGTTCTGGCAAGCCAAAGTGCAAGGTGGCCGAAAGATTTATTGCAATACTGGCCGTCGCTTAACCGACTCAGCAAGGGCCACCAGTACGGCTATAGATATCTCTTCAAATTTGAAATGAAATAGAACCAAGAAAACTATGCACTTCTCAGTTGTTTAAACGGACATAGAAACGCATTCGGACCCTGAGGACTACGTGTGTGGGTCAAAATACTGTAGGGTGAATGTGTCTCCAAGACGACTGACCTTCCGGACGAGTGCCCCCACCATGCCGGACCAGGTGCCGCTGGCTTTCTTTACACCAAAGCTGCTGGTGAGGGTCAGGTCGGTGGTGAAGTTCAGTTTCGCCATCATGATCTTCAGCAGCTCTGGCACGTAACCGCCGGCTGAGTATACGTCCTCCACTACACTGCCATTGGCGGTTTTTGATTCGAACACTCGGGGTTTCTGTAAGCAATCGAAAACATGAATGCCGTGCATCGTCAAGAAGATGATATTATAGAATTTCAGCTCATAAAGAAAACACCGTGACATAGGCTATTAAACGCCGAGCCAGAAAATTTGCATTGGGAGGGAGGGTCTGGATTAAGATGTGGACGGCTTCACATGATATTCAAACAAGAATGATGGTCAAATTTAAACAATATTAGTGGCTGAGGGGATTGGCTCGGTCCATTATAGTGGACGGGGTGGGGTGCTGAAGCCCCACCCTCCCTTGGCGTCGCCACTGCTGCATAGGTTTTTGTGGAAGATTTCAGCCCTCACACGCGGCATAAACCCGACCACTAAAAGCTTCAAATACGCATAACCAAGTTTGGTCTCGATCAATTTTGTTCACTATTTGATATGGGAATTTTTGGTTTTCGGACCAAAATGTAAAATTGGCGAGCCTGGCTGCGTTGTGGGCCACGTAAAAAATTGGTTACTAGTATCCACTTATGGTTATACTGTACCGCGTGTGAGAGTTGATAGCTGCTGTAATCAATTGAAGTATGATAAACGCAACTTTTCGAAAGTGCTGGTCAGAATTAACGAAGGTCTCTGTTGCTCCAGATGTAAAGTGAATTTTAAATGCCTTTTGCAAATTTTGGGTTTGACGTGGATTTTTGCTTAATTCACCACAATATAAAAAGCTGACATGTAGCGGGAAGAAGTGAATGTCAACATTCGTTGACCACCGTCTGTGCTCTTGCAGATTACTTCGAACATTGTATGAAAAACTGGCTCGAATTTTCACTTTACCCATTAAAAAAATACCAGTCTGTATAAACACCACACTCGCTAAATCGTGTAACAAACTGTCAATCTCCACCACCCTGCGTCAGATATTGTGCAGGAAGTACATTTTTCTTTGAGAATATATGAAATACCTCGACTTTTTATAGTTAAATATGGATACCCTCGTCGTTCTAGCCAGGTACCATCTCGGCTGAAGAATAGATAGATGGAGGCGACACATGGAACTTAGGAATGTTAAATATACGCACGCAGGCAACTTTTTTCGTCTTTTCATTGCTATGACCTGCCTTTTTGCGTGCCGTAGTGCCATTTCTAATCGTCAGTGGCTGTACTTCTACTATATTACTAAAACTATACTCCTCCGTCTAGGGAATTTAGCTCGCTCAGCATACGTACAATAGAAGGCCACTAAATTTTCAGGTTCCACCCTCATTCCTAGAGATGGCGAAGGCCACCAGCTACATATGCTTACTCTAATTATACCTTCAAATTACCTCAACTTACATGAACAACTGTAAATCGCACTTTCCTTCCCGAGAACTGAGTTACTTCTGGAGACAGAATGTTGCCAGTTAGCCGGAGTCCCGCGTCAGGGGTCCAGAGACCAACTGTCCGGAGATGTACAGAACCATCGCCTGGTGTCTCTGCCGACCAAACCACAATCGAGTTTTCCGCATCCACAAGTGCTCTTATCGATACTCCCGTCTGCTGCCGAGACACATTAAATCTGCCATCATTGGACAAATTTGCCGAAGGATCGCATTCCCTGTTTATGCATGAGAAGTTTATTTTATTGGAGATCTCCCCTGAGTTTTGCTTAGATCGGACTGATATGATTTTGGGGGCAAGACCGGAGGAGTTGACTGCAGCTGCTGGCCGTGACGCTGAAGGACTTTGTGTAGCTAGTTTGCGAGCATCTGCGCTAGTTTTAACCTCCCTTGAGCTTGGGAGGTTTTGATCGGTTTCAACTTCTTTCGGGGATTCGAGGAGAACGAAGTTGGTAGTCTCAGGTACTTTGTCTTGTAGAACGGTTCTAAGCGTTGGAAAGTCCCAATGATCTTTGCAAGCAGACTCTACGAACAGGAACAGCGTTTTCTGAAAAAGGAAGAACAATGTGATAAAGAAATATTAAGCTTAGAATGCCAAAAATACACTTCAGTATCATGCAGGAAGAGCGTTCTTCGCAACGACCTCCACGGAAATCACTATAAACATGTTTAGGAAGGAACTACTGCGATTAGAGAGAAACCCTGATTTAGCTAAAGTTATAGCGGCAATCCACAGTCCGCAGCATAGCTCAACATTAGGCCACAACACTGTGACGTTCAATGGACCCTCAGCCCCTAACGGACTCTGCCCCCCGGAGCGCAGACTCCCCCCCCCCCCCCCCCNCCCCCCCCCATCGAGACACAGATGGATGCGTTTGCTTCGCAACAGCGAGCTGTAATAAAGGACCGTCCGTTCTACACGTGTTATGTGATCGCTCATTTTTCAGCCGCACTTGATACATTTGCTCCGACCGTAATTGTTGGAAGGTTTGACATCGTGGATATTCAATGTTTTGGATTCAATAGATAACATCAAGCCAGTTTTATTGCTTCCGCCAACGAGATTATGTTTCTTCGAAGTTTGTCGGTCACAAAGATAGCCCAAAAAGTCATGGACGGAGCATTATGAAATTTCCAGGTGATGTTAAATATGTCAAGAAGGACAGATGATCTACTTTTGGTGAAGATCCATCCAACTGTTTGTTTATCTGCATACGCTTTCCAGATAACAGAACTCAAACATTTAAAAACGGATTTCCAAGAAATTTGCAGGACTTGTTAGGAATGTGATTATAACAGCAGCCGACCAGATATTTGTAATCATCTGTCTACCTCTGTGTTTGTCTGAATGTTTGTTTTTCTGTTAGTCAGAACATAACCCAAATATTTACGGACGGAGGTCCGAGAGAATTACAGGAAGTGCTATGACTAGAGCCCGGATTTATTGCAGTTTACGGCGTTAGAGCAATAAAAGATTTAAGTGCAATAGCTGCAATGAGAGCTATGAATGCAATATATTAGGCCGTGTTCACACGTCCCCGATCGTAACTCGTTCAGTCAGACCGATGGACGCGGCGCGCTGATTTGATAGAAGCAGCTGCAGCAAACGCGGGAGACTGAAGGATGAAGCAATCCCTTTTTTCGAACGCGCTGCGTCATTGAAGTTCAGCGAACAGAACCTATAAAAGGTAAATTCATCTCTTGCTGCGTGTACAGATTATGGGCAAGTCGACAAAAAATGTTTTTTATTGTCACATTAATGACCAGAGTCACTGTGCTCCAGTTTAAAACAAGAACACTAGAAAAACCTGAAAATGTAGTAAGAACACGGACGCCATCTTTGATTTTGAAGCCCAACTGATTGCTCAACGCTGCTTTCTCTTCTATCGGTTTATCAGGCTATAAATATTTTGGAAAAAGACTGCTCCTATAAAAATCACTCGATAAGAATATGGGATACGTATGTGACTTCAAACCGAAGCAAAATATAAGCGAAAATGTAAAGAAACGATATCATAACTGAACGCGGGGCATCATTCATTTGAATGAAGGACACTTCTACTTGTGGGCTGAGACAGAAAAAGTTAACTCCACAGTTCGCATTCATTTTCGTGATTGAACCCGTTACGATGAGGGACGTGTAAACTCGCCCTAAGCTAACATAAAATATGGCATTTATAACTTACATTGTAATATGAAGTCATGTGACACGTGGCACTTAATATCATTGATAAATTGGCACACTATAGCATGACCATTTTATCAAGGCAGTTCGGTCTTGGTAAAATCCCTCTATAACGTTGCCAAATTTATAGGTATTTCTGAGATTTTTTATATACAGGTACTGGGCGGGGCTAAGATATGGGCCGAACAAAATGTCAGAAAATATAAATGCTATGTGTCACAAAACTTCATACGCCATGACAACTGCTGTTTCTGTTTCGGTTAAAATATGATTGAGTTGCAAATATCAAAATCTGATTATTAAATTTCTGTAACCTTTTCGTTCATGGGTACAGGTATCTTGGGTACAGGTAAAGCGAGATATTCGCAAGAATCATTCTCGCCATTGGGAAGAATTGTCAATTCAATCAGCAGAAGCGTAATGTATACTAACAATTGGTATTTGGAACTGCTATAAGATTAGATTAGATAGGCGGCAGTAGACAAACCAAAAGGCCCATTCTCAAAAAGACCCCGGGACTTACACCCCGGCCCTCTATGAGCTATTGCCATTATGTTAGTAGGATGTAGAGGAATGGATATTTAGCGGCGTCACGGAGGGGGCGTTCTTTTAGAAGGAATGTCTGCTGAAACAGTTACTAACAGCTAATATCTCACCAGTTTTAGCCACATCTACCTATGCATTCAAGACGAGTACCAACAATGCTGAAATACTCATACCTACCAAATGAAAGTTCAATTTTCAAAGACGAAGTTGCACCTGATAACAGTATAGCTAAGAAAATCATACCAGTTTGCACTTAATTTTGTGCCACATAAAATCGTGCAAGAGTGTTAAGCGTCTTACAATGTCAGAGAAAAAAAAGCAACAATTTAAAAGTAAATCAGATAAAAGAAAGCTAGATCCCGTCACTCATTGACTTCATTGTACCTACCGTTCACACTAGCGATATAAATCAGATGGGAATATTGTAGATTAGTGAATTAATTAACTAAAAGAAGCTGGGATCTCCCCCAAAAATTTGTGCCCACATCTGCTTTAAAATTCACGTAGGAAAAATATTTAAAGATGGTTGCCTTCCACTCAAATTTAGATCAGACATTTTGTTGCCCAATGAATATTCTGTGAAAATATACGCTGATTCGGAAACGTACAATTTTCACGTATTGTACTCTACCCTAGCAGTCAACTCTCAGTAGATTTAATCTCAATTTTACATGTATTAGAAACTGTATTGCCCTAAATATGCTGAATGAATATAGACATGTGGAGGAGTAGCCTACATTATTCAAATATGGTTGATTTAAAGTTTTTAACTTTGGATCAAAAGACTGTTGCCTGATGTAAACACGCAGCACCAATCACCAGAAAGATGAGAATATTCAAATATTGCAGTTTTAAAATAGCAATTGAGAGCACATTAAGGGGGTCGTCCCGAAATTTTGGAATTTTCTTTATTAGTGGTCCGATCTTCCTGAAATTTTCACATAATATGTAAAATTGAAAACAAAACACTTTTTATTCGTGTAACTTTTTCCGTTTAGGCCTTAGTTTT
>LQNS02278096.1:28783728-28823749 GCA_001587735.2 Parhyale hawaiensis | reverse complement strand
CAGTTCTATTCTTTTTTAGTCTGAAAATGTAGATTTTTCAATAGAGGCAATTTTATGTTTTTTTTTGTTATAAAATGCAGTATTTCCAAAGGAAATACCCTTGGCATGTTTCATTTTTTTCATTCGCTAGCCCCCTAGAAATTTTGTATGCAATAGCCTTTGGTAAACTGTTGATTTTGCAGCAAAAATAAAAAAATGGCAAATTTGGACCCCCTGTTCACCCATTTCCCCCCCATTTTGGGCGGGGTTCTCGTGCCGCTAGCACCCTAAAAATTTGGGACGTGATTCCCCCATACCTGAAGACACTTTTTGAGCAAAAAACAAAAAATTGATCATTTTGACCATTTTCGCCGGGACGACCCCCTTAAGCTAAGCGTCCGTTAAGCTAAGTGTCCGTTGATCCACTGACATGCTATTCCCGTTGGCTAACTGACTTTTTTGGTCCCTTCATTTTTTCTGCATTTGTATTTTCTATGTTTCCTATTCCTTCCACCCGTATTGCTTAAGTGCATTAAGAACAATTTTTATGTGCAATAAGAACAAATTTTAAGAGCAATGAGGACAATTTTTAGGTGCATTAAGCGCAATTTTTAGCAGCTTTAACTCCAATATTTTAGGCACAATGAATCTGGGCTCTAGTTTTGACCAAATTTTTGGCGGTGATAAGAAGGAAATCCTGAAATTTGCATGTTGCGTCAAGATTGCCTTGCTGGGCGGCAGTATGTGCTCTCAGAAAGCTTCTCTAGTTTATAACCTATTTTCGTTTTCTTCCACGAACAACACAGTCTAGAGCAAAAGACGAAAATGCGATTGGATACATTATATGGCAACGGCTGTATAATATAAGTACCTATATATAATATGCACATAGTGACTACTACCTTACTGAAGACAAGCATTATCCCTGCAATATTATCTACTAATTCACAGCGAAGATATGAAATTAACTGGAGGAGTACTTACGATGAGCATGAGCCTATTTTGGATGCAACTCTGTACTACATAGCCAGAGCTTATGGTACAGCTGTGGTACGAATACTATGATGAGCAACGGATAGTGTTCAAAGATACAAATTTCCAAGACAACCTGTAGATGGCTGCATTGACCTAGATGCAATTACCACTTTGATCTAAACATAAAATAAGCAGGTCAACAGTATTCGCTGTAGCGGAACCTCGGCCAATATACACATAGATATGTGTCTGAACCTATCTTAAGTATAACTGGAGATTCGATTTTTAAAGGGAAAAAGAGTCACCTTCATTGAAAGCTACGAGTGGAATTCGCGTAGTGACATTTATCAGTGGTATTTCAGACCTTACCTGCATTTGCACCCCATTCTGGTATATCTTACAGGCGACCTGAAAAGGAAATTACGCCGATTTGGTAATGACTGGTAAAGATCTTCAAGAAATTGTATTGCTGCCCCTGTAAGTTCTTGTGAAAAATAAAAAGTAGAGGACAAAACTCTCCAAGTAAACATGAATACAAGTAAAATATATTTTAATCTATGATACATGAGAGAGATTTGAATATTTTTAGAAAAAAAATAAATATCTGTAGAACGAACTTCTAATGAAAGAGGTAGTAAAATATGAATAATAATCATTTTAAAACACTCACTAAAACTATGGACAAGAAATGCTACATTATGCTATCGTGCAATTCTATAGAAACTCTAATAAGCTGAAGGTTGTGATAGCGCTAACTACCTAATATCTCTTGACACGTAATGATGTATCAAGCAATAGAAAAGAAGAGTATTGCGAAAAGGTATTTTTGCTTTTTTTTAAATGATGTGCAGTATATATTTCTAAGATGAAGCATATGGGCATGAAGATCAGTAGCTAGTGATGTTCATTAATAGCTGCCAATATTACTCTCTTCATAAAAATGCATGTTTTTGTACATTAACATTACTATGAGATAGCAATTTCTACTTTCCCCTCTGAGATTATAAAGAGGGCCACTATTCCAAGTGAAACACTTGCCAAAGTTATCAACCGCAAATAATATGAGCAATATTTTTCCAAGTTTAGGAACCTTTAAAACAATAAGAACCAAGAAGAATTTCTTAATTACGATGTCCAAACATCATTGCGAACGCCTATGTCAACGGCGATGTTCAGTATGCAAATTTTATTTTCCCACGGTCTATGTACAAGTTTCTAATACAAAACAAACATCAGATTACCTCGCTGGTGATGTTCACGATCCATTCCCTGGTACCAAAGAAGGCGTAAGTTCCATCCTTGTCATAAGCAGCCCTGCTGAACATGTCCTTAGACCCACTGCCCATGTGTGATGAAGCAACAACATACGGGGTCACCCAAAACTCTGTCGCAAAGTTTTGCGCTTGTAACGTAAGCAGAAATTTGGTATCTGAAATCGAAGATCGAATCCTACCGTTGAACACTGAAGTAAAGATCGTGGTAAATTCGTCTCTTAATCTCTCCTTTTCCGTTACTTATGAACCTATGGTATAAACGGAGATTGTAATCAAGTAACTTGAATCGCGGATAAGGTTTAGCCGCAATGAATATGTTGAGCCCTTGGAGTCAATTAAAACAATTGAGATTTTTCAATGTATTTTTTTCAGTAATATGAGAACATAGATACCAGTGCTTTTGAAAAGAGAAATTGGATTCACTGACCCATTCCGACATTTTAATTGAAGTGAAATACGAGCAGTCAGCGGTAATGTGTCCTCAACAGTAGAATCGCCTCCCAAACATTAACAAAGAAAGAATCTCAATGTAAATTATTTTAGTACATATATTTCCTCGATTGTGAACCCAGTATGGTTAGGCAATTGTCATGTTGTAGGGAAGAGCATATATGTAATAGTGTAGGTTGTGTTTCAAGAAAGATACAGACAGGAGAATTACAAATGAGGTAGGTTTAGACCTAATATGATGTCTTATTCTTAAGCCAGTGCAGAAGCGTTCAGGAATGGTTTCATTCGTACACGAAAGTACATCCACTACGGTAGATATCTTTTACTAATTTTCTTTTAATTTGTATCATAAAATATCGCTGTTGAGTTACTATTGATAGTAGTTGAGTGGTCAACTATCATCTACGACTGTTTTTCTTATAGGTCATCATCTCTAGGGCGGGCATTTTTTGGGAGTAGTTATCTAAGACTGCTGGTTTGATGTCACCAACTAGGGAGATCTATTCATTGCGACAATTTTTGTACTTGTTGGGGGCTATACTCGTCGACAACAAAATAAAAATAAATTGAGAGTCTTTGCATAATCCCACTACCAGTAGTATAGCACGACCTTTCATGACAAGGTAATGATTGTCACTGAACCAATGGAACCAATGGCCTCTAGACACAGCCTTGACTGAACGCCGAACAGACATTTCGGCCGCACACGCCGTACTGTTGCCAAGACGGCCTCGTTCTCGCTTTACTACTTCTGATTCATTTCAGGCAACAATGAAGTTCGTGCGTTTTTTTTCTCCGCCAATTGTGCAAGAAGAACACTTAAGAACTTTTTTACTTTGTCAATAATAAGTGCTAACCTGGCGATCCCTGAAACAGCAGGTCCACGGCAGCGATGGATTTCTTGGTCTCCACCTGCCAGCGCTGGAGCACCTCAGCCGCGGCCTGCCCAGCCGCTGCGCTCTTGCGGCCGTGACACGGGAGGCCATCCGTGGCCACGGACGTGGATAGAGAGACTGTAAACAAGGTGTCATTATACTCTCGTATTCAGGTATTTTACTCGGTATTATGTAGAGGGAGATTGGAAGGGACAGGAAGTATAATGGGGGCATATGCAGGAAGTCCTCGTTGCAGGTCATCTCGTCTTATGCCTTTTCTTAATACAGGCTCGATATCGTTGTTCCAGGTGCACGATGCGGGTACTTATGAATTAAGAGGAAATATTGGATGCCTGAGTGTGCGACTCCTCCAATTCGGCATGATTAGTTAAGAATTGACAACTTCCATCCACTGGGAGCTAAAAATTTACAAATAATGATAAAAATAATAAAATCGTGATTCCGATTGCCGATACTGCCACGTACAAATCATATTCTCGCAAGCAGCTATTATAAAGGAGAGGGAAAGAGAGAGCAGCATGGAGACTGGTGAATAAAGTGTTAATATTGCTTTCATTTTAATACACCTTGAATGTACTTGTGTACCTTTACGTAATAAAGTTTTGGATTTTAACCTTCCGATGTTCTAGAAGTAAAATTGTTTTAAACCTAAGAACTTTTACACGTATCAGAAGTTTACTTTTGTCCGGCTTTTTCAGATGGGCCACTTCTTCTATATCCTTGCACCTGCCCGATCGCACCTCTGCCGCCCCATTGCTATTTCATCAATAAACCATTTCATGTGCTCGGAGAATTTCTACCCGGCCCTCATTCCAACATAAAGCTGTTCTCGCCATAGCCGCTAAATGATTGACAATAAGTAGATGAAATACTACGATAGTTTAAGGCTCCCTAAACATGACGCGGTGTTTTAAAAGAGGAAATAGGAACGGACCTTTGGTGTGTGAAGAAAGACCGAGAGCCAAGATCGGAGCGCCGAGCAAGAGAACAGAAACTTGGAGATGATGTGGTAGAATGGAACAAAAGATCACCAGCAAAACTGGGAAATTTGAGGGAAGCAGAGCTGGCAATATGCCCATGAGGATAATTTGGGCTAATTAGCTCATTAGCGCCTGCATGTTGTCTTTATTCAAGGATGCTGGTATTAATGCTAACCCTAGGAGAAATTAAAGTTTGTTTAAGACGGTAATAGGTTACGGTATGCTGTGGGGTAGCCTGAGGGAGCGACTTTTCAAACGTAGGAGAAATGATTAACAATGATGATAGAAAAGATCAGAAGCAAGCATTAAAGTAATGTTGGATGAACTTTCAAGTCCAAACTGTCATCAAGAACGAAAAAGAGTAGAAAAATAAACAAAAGATGAGATTCTAATAAGATAAACGTTATTTTAGTACCTATGTATTTTCATAAAAGGCCCAAGCTCTTCAAAACAGCAATGATTAACAATGTTGTGACGATCGAACGGTGAATCGAATTAACTGGAAGATGTAAAAAAAGGAAATTTTAGCAATAAAAACTATAGAAAGTTGTGTATATAAAAGCAAGCATTTAGAAAAATTGAAACCAACACTTTTACCGCAACTACGAAAAGAAAATAACCTTACGTAAAAAATAAAGGAAGACATTCATTCACAGAGTTAAAAGGAAGTATCTGAGAAAATTTTGAAGAGAATTATCGTTACAGATTGACATACGGAAAGCAGTTACACCCATTAATTGTCGCGCTTTTTAAAAATATTGAAAACGTCGTGTCACATCGACTCGCAATTGCTCTATACATATTTACTGTTTTTTACTATTTTTTACCTGAAACGAAAGCAAGGACTTATTGTGAAATGACAGAATTTTTTTCAGTTACGCGATTACTTGTAACGAGTTACTGCGTATATGCAGATAAAGGAAAAGAGACAGAAAACAATAGAATGTACTACATAATATCATTTGCTCTTACATATAATTCGTAAATATACTTTCAAAAGGAATGTTACAAACTCTCACCTGCCAGCACTACCATTACAGCCAAAACGGATACGGGGACGGATATCATCGTGATGATATCAGCTAGCTCAGACTAGATCCCTCAATGAAATGCATCCATTCCTGATAACGTTGAGCGCAAATGTAGAACCAACTTTTCACTGAATTAATAGGCAAAATATTTTCTTTACACAATGTTTATTAGCACATTCTATATAGGCTAAAATTGGCAGTAATCAATGGTACCAGATACTGTATACTACCACACGAGATACTTTGCGAGAACTCCAAATTTGTCGGAACACAGACACAGTATCAAGACCTGCACCGCGTACTACTTTAGTCACAAAATAAAGTAAGCGCTTTCAGAAAATTTTCTAAATGGATTTCACTCACTGAAAAAAGAATAAATGAATAAAAATCACCACCACAGTTAAGGCTGTCAAGTATATTTGCATTTACAATATAATAAAGATCGATGTTTACGTATCTTCTTGTTTGTATGCTTGTTCATTTATTTTTATCTGTTCATTTTCTGTCAGGATATAAGAACACAGGTGAAAATTAAGCCGGGTTGGAATCAATGACAATTCTGTGATGCTTCATTGGAAATTGATAAATGAAAAATAGACAAGGTTGCAGATGATGGCAAACGTATAGTAATATTTTTCTTGTATACACTTCTCTCTTAAGGTTGAATTCCAATAAACGAAGAGATATACAACTTCTCTTGGCACTGTCATGCATCATAATTTGTACTCTCTCTTGAGTTTTCTTACAGCCAAACTTCAGCTGCTCTGAATTTATGCTCAAGCACAAACTGAGTGCGTGATTAACGGAGCAAATGGTAAACAATATTCAGTAGACAGCATAGGGAAAAAAATACGGGGATTCCTTGGCAGAAAACAATATTTTTTTGCAATTTGATTTCTTCCCTTACCAAAACAACTCTTCGCTTGAGCAAAAGAAAAATTGACTTATATATCATCGACTATCTTGGGTACTGAGCTGAATTTATATCAGGGTGATGCTCGACTGTAGGCTAAAACAAATTGTTTTTCAGCTTATCACGAAAAAAAAAGTTTGAGTTGTTCATTAAAACTTTTTCCAATAAATGCTAATCTCTTAAGCTTTTTCAAGTTGGCGATTTCAGTGCAACCTAGATGAGCAAATTAGTAACAAAATTATGATCATTAAACAAGTATTATTCTAAATGCTTTGCCGTCAGTTTTGGTGGTCGAGTATACTAGTATTTATTGATAAATTAGTGCATCTGGCTTTTCAATATGACAGCAAAAAATGTACGCATTCACTATTTCACAATCCAGTGTTGGAGGCAGCTATCTCAGCAATGGGACACAGAGCGTTTTTTTTTTTTATCTTCGGCTGATTAAATTGTCGGAAGAGTTAACGATAGCAAACTCCATTCCGTGAGGCATGTCGGACCCCCTGTCGGTGCTGCTGCCAAGAAAATTGGCAATAAATAAGTTACAATCTTTCGAACCTGCCCGATACTATTCTCAGCACGGCCCCGAACCTGGGGCGTATCCAAGATACTATTATTCGGCTGTTTCCAGCCAAGGAAAGTATGCGTATTCTGTGTTATTATTACCTCCGATAAGGAGGTTATGTTTTTGTAGTGTTGGTCCGTCTGTTATTTTGTTTGTCTGTTACCAAGATTACTCAAAAAGTTATGGACGGATCTTTACAATATTTACAGGGATTGTTGGCACATCAACAGATGATTAACTTTTGGTGAAAATCAGTTCATCTGCCTGTTTCTTTGTTTGTTTGCCTGTTTTCTCTTGAGGCCATAACTCGAAAAGTAAATGATGGATTTTATGAAATTTATATGAGTTGTTAGGTATGATACGAAGAGTAAATGACCAAATTTTACGGTTGATCTGTCTGTTCGTTCGTTGGTTGTTGCTATGTTTGATTTTATGCGTGTTAGCACAATAACTCAAAAAGTTATGGATGGATCATGATGAAATATACAGGAGTTGTTACTAATGTAGAAACAAATAAATTATTAAATTTTGGTGACGATCGTTTTGTCTGTTGGTGTGTTTGACTTATGTTTGTCATAATGTGTGTTAGCAGCATAACTCAAAAAGCTACGAACGGATCTTGATGAAAATTACAGGAAATGTCAATACTATCATAAGGTACGAATCATTAGATTTTGGTGTTGATACGAAGAAAATCGCTTTTTCAGAACAAATTTGGATTTCGGTTATCGTTGCCTTGCTTGGCGGAGGTATGGGCTCTCATACTGCTCTCTAGTTCTGTTTACGAATCTATCCACGCATTCATACATCCACCCAACTGCACATTACTCTTTCAGTAATAGATACTTGAAAAATAAGGTAACATTGTGATGGTCTAGGGAAGTAACAGTAAGTAATTGATTAATTATTGAGCTTCTATTACTCCTAGATCTTAGATATTCTGTATGGTAGAACTTATTTCAATCTTCGTAGCCATTTTACGGGTTCAAACATTAACGAAGACTTACACTTCTGTTCTGTGAAACTTACGCATGTTTCGGCTAATATTAATAACTAGCAGGATCCGCGGAATTTCCAATGATAATTCACTTGACGTAAGGTAGTGCTCCTGTAATTTAACCTACCCCTTCTAATATGAAGTCTGCCTGACGAACACACCTCGTCTAGCCTCTCTTAGTATTCTGATTACCCATGTGAATCTCGCATACAACGGTATTTCTTGTGATGTGGTCTCTAAAATGTATGCATGCTTTTCCTAAGCTCTGTTTTCCGAAGTTTACAGATAATTTAGCCGTTCATAATTTTACGCGATTCATTTTTTTTTTTTTTTTTGTCAGCGTCTTCAAATTTTTCGCTCTACTACTGGACCCATGGATATTGATCAGTGGCCCATAATTTTTCTGGTTTGCTCGATGCGATAGGTGTACAACAAGGTACAACAGATTGGGCTAATTCGTTCAGTCAGAGCAACCTAACATTTTTTTTCGCAAGATGTCATTGCATTTCCTTAGACATCGCACACTCGCTTGAAAAAAGGATACTTTATAGCCGATATGTCCAACACTAGCTGCTTTGTTCTCCCACACCGTATCCTAGCTACGCATCTGACCCTATTAAGAATGTTTTGCGCCACAAGCAAACCGAACATAGTGTGCTGTGAAAAAGAAAGAAAGGCGATAGATATGATTCGGTGAAATTTCTTTGTACGTTTGCTTCGAAAATGACTGAAAAATTTTCAAAGAAACGAAAAAGAAGACAGCAATGGTTGAACTTCATTCCAGCGAAAATCAGAGCTCTTGCAAGTTGAATTTCCCCTAGCTAATCGTGCGCCTTATTGTCGTGCGAATCATTTAGTAAGCACCTAGTATACCGAGACATAGTATTCGACATCACCAAACTGTATATGATGCACAAAATGTAGTAAGAAGAGAACATAATAAAACGTGTAGGTTTTACTGTATACTGTACAAATACTGTACTCAACCGATGCTTTCAGCCGGAAATAACAATGAAAATATAGCAAGCACAGTTCTTAGCAAATCACCCTCGAGGGTATAGGTAAGAGACTGGACAAAATTCACCATAAAAAAAGGATTTAACGAGGGATAAGTAGTATCTCAAGTAAGCCGAGAACTCAGGCAATAAGCCACCGCATAGAGAGCAGTAATAAGAGCACCTTCGATTGGGTAGTAAAGTTGATCTATGCCAAGCCCAGTTGACTTGACTGGGCTGGATTAGCAGATAGGCACTTTAGCTTCGTCACATTGAACTAGCTGTGTTACAGGGGCTACAGAATTAAAGAAGCCCGATAATGTCGAGTTGAATTGAATCTGAATTTTACGGAGCAAGGCCAAGTTCGTGGAAGTCTCACGGGTAGCTGATTAAGACTCAACGACTAAAGCTTGAATCAACAAGTTGAAGCCAGGACACCTGTCTAAAGATTCGAATAAATCAAGTCTCAAAGATTGGGCTTAGCTGCCCAATCGACAAGGCCCTGCGTCGGAAGGGAATCTTTCGACAGCTGTAAACGAGCAGGTGCGAGCCGAGCACCAGTGCAGACGGCACTGGCACCTGGCCCGCTCACAGCGTGATTATAACAGGACTAGGTAATCAATTTCCTTTGTCAGCGGGCAGGACACGAATGGCATTCGCCGCTGAGATTGCAGATGCCAGCATGTTATCAGGCTCGCTGTAAGAATAGACCACGGTTGTCGTGCTGGGCCCGATGAATTCTCATTCCAATCACATATTCTCGTTGCGACGGTGCGAGATGTTCGTTAATGCGACGTTAGGGAAGTTACGTAAGTGCGTACAAATGTGACAAGTGATTTAGAGTTGCAATGATCACGCGACAAACTTGACGAAGGCTGCGCTGCTGTAAGGAGAACAATGGTTTGCTCATTCCAAAAACATGGTAACTGTAACTTGTCTTTTTGTAAGCCACTGAAATGAGACTTTTGCAAGGATAGTCTAAACCAGAATGAAATTAAGGAGACAAGGAGACCGGTCTGAGCTTTTTTTAAAGAAACAGAAATTGCTGGTGAAGATTCTATGTATAGAGGAGAATTTAAAAACTTTTATTAAGATCAAGAGATAGGTAAATTCTCTTGTAACAGAAATTGCTCGTGAAGAATGTATAGAGGAAAATAAAAAGAATTTTTATTAAGATCAAGAGATAAGTTCTCAAATATATAGTTCATATATATATATATCCTAACAGCATGATCGTCATTATGTATCTACAGTACATGCGTGCTTCAATAATGCAGAAAGGTTACCTAAGTTATTGAGCTGGCTGCTAGAAATACCTACTACAAGCATTTCCAGCGACAGAACCAATGTGACAGTATTAATACAATATCGATTCCGCTTCATCCAACCACGTCGGAAGCTATGAATTTTGTCGCCATAAACGGCTAGTCATAAACAGAATTTAACAACTTCAGGGAAACCCTAGCTAAAAAATTACTTATCAACACACCTTCGTTGCTGATGATCTCTTGTTTGCAATGGCGGATAAATTAGCAATTAAAAATTAATTCAAGGGCACTAAATAAGTAGACAATTCTTAATTCGAAGTGTATCTGTTATGTTGAAATAAATGCGATGCTAATGACACCTCTTGGCGTTAGGAGCAACTTTCATGGAAATTAATCAAATCGTATTATTCTGGCCTACTTTTAAATCACAAATAGCTTAGCATAATTATATTATTCCTTATCAATCTTTCACCCTTTGATTATCAGCAATTAAGTGACACTGGATTGATTCAAATACTCGGAACCCTGTCCAGAACAAAGCAAGCTACTTTGTGTGTAATGCATGGTAATTGATTCCGATCGAGCTGATATTATGCAGATGGTCGTTTGGTAACTGACTTTGTTCAAGCAGATATTATGCAGATGGTCGTTTTAACAACGGTCCTATTGAGTGGCATTGTCTGTATTTAATACCTGAGAGCAGCACCAGAAGAAACCCTGAACGGCTGGTATGGTACTTTACATTTGCGGTATTTGAAGAAAGAATCAAGGCGAAAAACTAGGATGGTATAGGAATCAAAGGCTAATGATCCATACGAAAGAGCAATAAATCCTACTCTGCTTAGGCAATAGAAACTACGATAATGTAAACCAAATAAGGGATAGTATGGGGATAAGAGAAGCTAAACTGCATGGGGTCTCGAATTTGATTAACTGCCGTAGCATGTTATGCTAATGAGAATTATGCCCCTATATGTTGAATATGTGAACAAGACAGGTAAAAATTAGACCCTCTAATTAACAGATGTGAAGATTAATAGAACTACCAGTGAATTGCATCCTTACTACATATGAGCAGATATTGTCATTATTTTCTCTCGCACAAGCATTTTCGCATTTTTTTTTAGACAGACCTGCAAAATTCTTGGAGAATGTTTTGCGCTAACCCCAAAGGCTCATTCGAGTGTTCTACCTTAATTTTTGGCAGCACGGGAAAGAAGATGGTACTGATTTGCCATTTGGCTGGGTCAGCAGTGCTGATATTTTTATTTCTTTCTGTAACTATACCGACAGCATATCTAGATGCCGCATCAATTTTTTTATTACTAAGACCAGTGCGTTGTCTATAGCTCTGCAAATTTGGACAGTATAATTAACAGACAATCTAATGTCTGTATACTAGCAGCTTGAATACGCTCTTAATTAAACCACAGATAAACTTAATTAAGTGACTAGTGTGGTATGATATGCTCTCTAGCTATAACCCTCTAAAAATAAGAGTGAAAAAGAGCTGTTTCCATAGCGAACGGTTAATGAAATAATTAAACAGTAGCCAGGTGCACAACATGTTTCATAGCAGAAAAATGACTACGAATGTAAGCAGTGGAGGGGAGTCCATGGTAGTTCTTGGTCGCCAGTTTAAACCATGAGGTCTTCGATCTGGTTGACGAATAAATTGTTCAACTGTAGTTCTCTAATGCGGCGCGATGTAGCTCAGTTTCGGCTATACTACTAAAATAGTCAAAGTCTCTTCTATAAGTAGACAAAGAAGCTTAAAAGTACTATAGGGTCGTAATGTCTGCAGAAACGTAAGGTATTTTGCGTTAAATAACTTAGTAATCTCTAAAGAGGCTACCGGTGCCTTTAAAGCTCCTGCAGCCTGAAGCTGTGGTACATGTTTGACTGGTGGGTGAACCTTCTGAAGTACAGAACACTAAGAACGTGGGAGAAATGGACTAAATTGTAGGGCTGAACGCCTTTGTCGACGGCTGTTAAGAGAACAAATAATACGACGGAATAATGCCCTTTTTTGCTTATGATTTGACGGTCTCAACGACTACCATTGGCAGAATCATGCGAGTGCAAAACTAGCAACAGTGACAAAATTATTGGCAGTTATTTTTTTATTCGTAGGTTAACATTTGATAACTTACGTAAGAAGCAAAGTATTACGGAAGCTGTCACAAGAGAAATTTGTTTGTTAGTGTTTCACTGCTAATTTAGCTTTTCGCCAACAGATGAACCGGACGAAATCATTTTAAGGCAAATGCAATGCTGACGACAGACAACTGTTCACTAACTTCACTTGCAGCATAGCTTTTACCTACAGAAGCAAAGAACTCACTATTATAAAAGCGAATCGGATGCAATAGAACAAAGAGCACGTTCGATCGGGCACCAAAATTGAGCCTTCGAGACTTGACTTGTCCGAAACTTGAGACACAAGCTTTGGCGTAGGTGCTTTGAATTGTTTTGCAAGTGTTAGAAGCCACGCGATTCCGTCGAGACGGTTGAAAACTCCATTTTAAGGAGAAAGATTGGGCTTCTGGAAGCCTCGTGGGTAACCTGTTGAGGGTCAGTGTCTGATATTCAGTTCATCAGGTCGAAGCCTGCGCACGTACTTGAAGTTTCGAACAGGTCAAACCTCGAAGGGTTTATTTGGAGATCTACTCGAACGTGCCCTTAGTCCGCTTAGGCGTTTGACCACATTGACGGAATGTCTTTAATCGCTAGTTATGGATGCTCACTTGCCAACGTAGCTAGCTCAGGACATTCTATTGGCCGTGTTACTTATAATAATAATTTCGAACCAACTTTTCACTGAGACCAAATGGAAGACGAACCAACTCGCGAGGGCGCATTGACAGCCCGCTGAGCCGAAGCGAAAGCTGCTTGTGTGGGCGACAGTGCGAGGCTCTACGCGTGTGTCCACGTCTCGGGAGCAACGTCTGTTCGGGGTTCATAGACTCGTAGACCCTCGTCATGGAGGTTGTGCTATTATTTGGTCTGTGCATCTTCGCGAAGGCTCTGTTTAAAATTTTAGTTTTGACTTAATAACATTATACCCTTGTTGTGGACTAGTGTCAGCTGTCGATATCGCACACATACGGTTGGTGTACCTGCGTTTCAGAACGGCAAAACTCTTTTTCTTTACTCAATATTTTCCACAAGATCCATATGAAAGAAGTGGATTTTCTTCCTCTTTACTTATACACTATAGACTGAAGCCTTTGACCCTTTTAGATGCATAAGTTATGGTGGGGATCATTCACTAGCGCCATTCCAGCTGCTGGTTTGTCCCAGGAGCCACCTTCTACTCTAAAAAAATGCAAAAATCCTTGGAAACAAATACGCAGCACGTCCACTAATACTGGTCACGAGCCGTCGCCGAGTACGTAATTTATGCATCCAAAAGTAATAGGTAAGCGGAAACAGTAGAGTACACCCAATCTATACCCAAGCAGATTACATCCAAAAATGCAGTTTGTTTTGTAAGATAAGTAAGAAGTTGCATCGTTGCAGCTCAGTATTTCAATTTCGGTACGCTGACGTAAGCTGATAATACTGTTGACTTGTTGCTTAGCTCTTTCTTTTCCTTCTTCTTTGAAAGTAGCAATGACATTTCCAGGAACCATTTGGAGCTCCAGGTGGCTCTCTCAGCCAATTCTTTTTGCTGTTATGTAACAAAGTCTGTATAATAACCAACAGCGAACGAAGCGATAATTTCCCATGAAAATCTGCAACACCATTAAAATGAGGAGTCTTACGCAAGCGAAATGTATAACACAGCTTTGCACCTTCCTTCTTTGTCTCGAATTCCCCGTCAGCTTAACTACAGCGCTAAATTATTCTTCCCTCCTTCTCAATCACACGCAAGACTTTTATACGGGACAGGTTATAGAGGACATCAGCGTCCTGTTGCTACTTAAAATCAAATTTACTAATGCGCTGTAGTACGTTACGCCTTACCCTTAATGATTTTCTGCGCACTTATCTATACGTAGAGGCCAACTGAAGGGAAGTAAATAGCATTGCAACCAGCCACAGCTAAGGGCGGTTTTCAAAACATATTTCTATTTCTTGCAATTTCCCCTCTCTCGGAGGCACAGCGGTGAAGATGGCTTTTCGTGGAAGCAGACGTTCTTCTGAATCGATTAAAAGCCATGGAGCTAGAGATATTGCTGCAAGAGGCTCCCGATATTCAGATATGACTATGTGTAGCCAAATGCTCCACAGAGACTACAAATAACTTAGAGTTGGATAAGCTAGTTCGAAATGCACACTCAATAAATTCTATCGTTGTCAAGAGCAACTCACAATATACAGTGCCTAGACATGAGTATTTGCACGGCATTATTACCTCCGCCAAGGAGGTTATGTTTTCGTCGTGTTTGTCTGTCTGTCTGTCTCTTTGTATCTTTGTCTCTCTGTCACCAAGATAACTCAAAAAGTTATGAACCGATTTGGATTAAACTTACAGGGATTGTTAAGTATGTTAGGAGGAACAGATGATTAACTTTTGGTGAAGATATGTCCATCCGTTTGTTTGTTTGTTTGTCTGCGTCATTTTTCGCGATGCCATAACTCAATACGTTATGGATGGATTTTGATGAAATTAACAAGAGTTGTTAGGTATATAGCAAAGAGTAAATGGCCAAATTTTGGTAATGGTCCGTTTGTTTGTTCGTTCGTTTGTGACTGTTTTTAATTTTATGCTTGTTAGCACAATAACTCAAAAAATTATGAATGGATCTTTATGAAATTTATAGGAGTTGTTAGTAATGGTAAAAAGACATAAATGATCAAATTTTAGTGCAGATCGGGTGGTTCTTTTGTATGTTTGACTCATATTTGTCATAACGTTTGTTAACAGTATAACTCAAAAAGTTATGAACTGATCTTCAAAATATATGAACAAGCTATTATTAATATAAAAAAGCACAAATGATTAGATTTTGGGGTTTATGCAAAGAAAATTATGGTTTCAGAGCCAATTTGAATTTTTGCTACCGTTGCCTCACTTGGCGGAGGTATGCGCTCTCAGAGTGCTCTAGTTTTTGATGTATTTTAAAAAAATTAGGGACTGCTTTAGTATAATTACTACAGGAAGTTTATATAACATATATATAATAGAATATTTCAACAGAACAGTCAAATGTGCACTTATAGCAAAAAAATTTAACACAAGCAAAAGTAATGAGGGACAGAAGTATTTGACCAAAAAAAAAAATTATGCCATTAGTACTTGGTGGCGTGACCCTTATTGGCAATAACAGCATGGAGACGATTGCTATAGCTGGAAATTAACTTTTCACATTCACTTGATGGTATTTGTTTCCATTCTTTCATGCAGATAACCTTTAATTCTGTAAGGCTTTTGAGAAACCGTTTGTGGACACCAGATTCAAAAAGACGCCACAAACTTTCTAATGGATTAAGGTCCGGTGATTGGCCAGGCCATGGAAGAACATTTATTTTCTTCTTTTGAAACCATTCTTTCGTTAAATTCGCAGAATGCTTGGGGTCGTTGTCTTGTTGGAAGGTCCACTTGCGGAGTCCGTAGAATTTTTTTTGGCACTTTGAAGCATCTTCTTCTCTAATATCTCCCTGTACATGGAACTATTCATCTTGCCATCAATGAAATGAAGATCCCCAACACCATGGGCAGTAAAGCAACCCACACCATGATGCTGCCCCCTCCATGCTTCACGGTGGGGATGGTGTTCTTGGGGTCATAGGCAGTACCACGTTTCCTCCATACATGCCGAGTTTCGCTTCAGCCTAAAAGTTCTATATTAGTTTCGTCAGACCATATAACCCCATCCAAAAAAAAAACTCATTTCCTTTGTCCAGGTGGTCTTTGGCAAATGTTAGGCGGCTCTTGACATGTTTTGCTGAAAAAAGAGGAGTTTTGTGAGGAGTGTAAGAATGAATGCCAGTACGGTTCAATTCCCTAACAATAGTTTTCTTGCTGACATGCAGTCCCTGAGACGCCAGTTTACTCTGAAGGTCAGCGCGAGTTGTCATGGGGTCATTAGTCAAATTGCGTAGCATGTAGCACTGAGGACGACCCATGATCTTACGCGGAGCTCAAGTTTTTGGCAGGTTGGAGACCGCCTCAGTCCCTTGATGCTTGAAAACTATTGCTCCAATCGTTGAAAAAGGAACATTAACACGTTCTGCTATTACTCTGTAAGTTACTCCCTCTCTGCGAAGTTGAATTATCCGTTTACGAGTAACTTCAAGGAATTCTTTAACTTTGGGCATTGTAGTGAGAGTGTGCGCGACTTCAACAAGATCTAGAGAGGTAATGATTGCGCCGGCTGTGGTTTGTTTACATTGCATTTGTTTCGAGACGTGTCGTGAACGTTCTAGAGTAATTTCCAAACTAATTTATTCAAATTATACTATTAAATGTCAAAGATTCAACATCATATTTATTTTGGTCAAATACTTTTGTCCCTCATTACTTTTACTCCTGTTAAATTCTCTTGTTATAAGTGCACATTTGACTGCTCTGTTTAAATATTTTATGATATATGTTATATAAACTTCCTGCAT
Source organism: Parhyale hawaiensis (assembly GCA_001587735.2). NCBI lineage: Eukaryota > Metazoa > Arthropoda > Malacostraca > Amphipoda > Hyalidae > Parhyale > Parhyale hawaiensis. Next base: position 28,806,865 of record LQNS02278096.1, on the reverse strand, counting down.
TAATCATCCAAAAGCAGTCCCTAATTTTTTCATAATACATACAAAATAGAGTTGTGGAAATACTTGTGTCTAGGCACTGTATATAATTATATTCAATTACGTGCTAGATCTTGTTAAAAATTATTGTGAGTTTTCATTTATATGATTCTGCCCTGAAATTCTATAGTAAATAAAGGATCCTAGAGCGTCGAGCCAAGGCCATTCTCGGTCCGACGGGAATCTGAGTGCTCATTTAAGTGATTCTGTCCTGAACCCTTTACTGGGCGAGTGATCGTACGTGGTCACTCCCACATAATGATTGTCGAACGAAAACGTTTTCAGCTGTTGTGTCTTAGGTCCACTGAATGTTATAGGCAGTTAACACAGTATGCAACTGTGTGACAAATTCTTCATTGTAAAATGCTGTTCGTTTGTAGCATTCAATGTCCATGAATCGTCGAACGGTTCTGTCAAAGCCGATGATTATTTATCTATTCGTTATCACGCCTCCATCATTTGCATATAACCAGTCTAGTGGCATAATGGATACGACTGAAATAGGGAGCGTTAACAGACGACAAGTGAAGGATTTGTTCACGAAATGGACATGCTTCTCTCATACAAAAGGAACCCTTTGTTTACTATAACGAAACCTTGGGTGTTCGCACAAAGTATTAGTTGAGCTATGCGCCAACTAGAATTTAGTTACAGTGCATACCCGCAGCAGCACGCAGGTTAGAGTGCTGATCTCATGATACTGAGGGCTGCAAGATCTATAACACCACCCATGCAAGCGAGCTCTTGCGTCGCTTGAGGGGCTGAGCCAGCCTTCGATGTCTGTAAAGCTGTTGCGGGGGTACTGACCCTATCCTGAAATGGGGAAATTCGGGGGTGGGGAGGTGTCAGAACTCTTGACGATTTGTGGTCGACTACAACAGTATATTCCTGTGACGCAGGTAGGTCTATATGGAGCACGAATCAGTGCGTGCGGTTTTCCGAGTAGGGGACGCGGTGATGTTGACTTTATTTTTATCTTCACTTTGCAAGTTAATATTGTTAAAAGTGTTTTTTAGCAGCTATTTTTCATTGCAGGCATCAAAAAGCTTTGCTTCGATGGAAACAAATTTTAGTTCTGTTCGTCGGGAATAAAATATAATTGCAATTACTAAAATCGCCACGAGAAGCTCTGCATAGCTTGACAAACTAAACTTATCAACAGGAACTGCAACCAGATTATCTGTGGAGAGTCACTCAAGTTACCCCCAGCACAAAAAAATGAGGTTACAATAATAATAAACGCCCTCATTACCTCACATAGGTACAGCGAACATGTAATCAACGTTTTCTTTCGCCATAAAGTCAGAAATTTTTATCTGGTGTCTTGAAGACAATTAGTACAAGTTCTTTACCCTCGTGGTGCAAGATTTGAGTCATTTGAGGTAGAGTTGCACTGTAAGGAAGATAATACAGCTTTTTGGCAATTGTCTACTGCATGTTATCATTTGCAGTATCTAGTTTTTCAATGGAAGATAGAGCAACAGCAGTATTTAAGGATAATCGAGCTTGTCTGCAGCGTTGGATTTTATAGTTAGACAACTGTAGGAACAACACTAGCATGAATCTTTATTTGATTGATACACGGGTCAGGGGTCAGTATACTTGACGGTGACTTCTATGGACGAAATACGTGACATGTTATTCGAAATACAGGTAACGTCGTTATAGCTCCACCCACTTCCTCTGGCTGTGACGTCAAGTGGAGCGACAGCAAACTGCATGAATCTGGTCATTCCTTCCACTTGAATTGTAGTAGCGCTGAGAAATGGCTTCTACCAGAAGCAACTAAGGGAAATTAACATCACACGGTAACAATTATTTGCTTTTGGGGATAAAAACATGATGCACAGATTAACATTGACAGGCACTGATAGAGAACTAATTAAACAGTATATATATATATATATATATACGGCACATATAAGGAAGAAAAGTAATGCTTAACTTTATGTCTCCTAGATCACCTGAATACGAAAAATTACCCCACGTTAATAGAAATACAGTATTCTCGATAATAATCAGTCTAAATTGTGCCTCGTTCGCCGGCTTCCAATTACTTCACAAATATAACTTCAAGTAACATCATTCAAGAAGATGCGAAGAACCATCGGCGAATAGGTGAGCGATGAGTAAACCTGTAATGTTATTCAATCATGAAATCTTCTGTCTCTTGCACCACACCTTCGTAGTGCATTGCAGCAAAGTATCCATTGTGTCGAAAAAAAAAAAATGCGTTAGCAGTGTAAGTGAACGATGGAACTTAGAAGAAGTGCAATTTAATTCTAACGACCAAGAGACTTTCTTCAAGTGCAAGAGTGTTCTTTGTCTGTTTAGTAGTGGAATTCACGCAAGCTTGTTACTCCCTATTATTGCCGGCAGTACTTTGTCAAACCTACTTTTCCGGTTAGGAATGTTTCAACGTTCTTTTGTCCTCAGCACCGAGCTGAACATTGATCAGGGTGCTGTGGCAAACCCACGTTGCATTCCTGTGCGTAAGCGAGAACTAGCTGCATTTAACGTGTTCGTGTAGTACGAAAACTAGAGTTTCGTGCTGCATGAGTGGGGCGAGGCAGACAATAGGTTATAATAGGTAGTTAGGAAAGTACAGACGGTATTAGTTAAATGCGATACATACGTTCGCGTAAGAACATTTTACTCGTAAAGAGATTTACTGTGTTTCCCCTGGTAAACTTTTTTTTAGAGAAAACAATATCCATTGCAAATTTCTGGGTACATGATTGCACAGTGATTTTAACGATCGTGTATTATGAGCTGTATAATTTTTCCACTTTTTATCTACTCTACGCTTTGGGTCTTATTTTATTACTGGTAGAAAAGAAAAAGCAAATGCAACTTCACTGAAACGAAGGTTGTATCTGTGTAATTAGGGGCAGATTTGTAATGGGGCATTAGGGCAATTGCCCTTGGCCCACTGGCCAAGAAGGTTCCTCCTCAGGAAGAACAAAAACTTAGAAGTGAAAAGACGGAATAAGAAGAAAATCTACTTCAGGCAGAGATACAAGCATGTAAGCATGTATGCTACTTTAGATGAAACAATATCAGAAGGTGCTAATAATAGCTATCCTATACCTGGCTGATTCTGGGGGCTCCCCAGCTTAACTTGCCCCGAGCCCCTTTGGCTTAGATGCGCCCCTGATCGGTGTGAAACAACAGATAGTCAGGTTGTGTTGCACTACATGTAGCAAATTTTGTGCCGGTGGACTTGGGATTGACCTCTACTGCTTCTTTAATTAAGGGCTTTTCTATCAAAATTGGCATTGTTCTCCATAAAAGCAAAAGTGCTTGAAAGTGAAATCTTTGTATTAAAATTTAGCAAACAACAAATAAAATACAGTGAAACCCCGCTAATCTGCACTTCAACAATCCGAAAACCTGCCTAATCCGCAACTCTGATTTTTTTTACAAAGTGGAATCCGCAAAAAGAAGCCTTTTACGGATTAAACGAGAAAATTACGGACTGTGCGACTTTGCGAAACGTAATCCGCAAAATAGTGTATTATTTTCGGGTTGCGGAAAATAAATTCGTAAAGTTTCTGGAAATTACCCTGCTAATCCGTAACAGACGCTTCACATTTTTATGGATTAGGCGGGCGGCTCCCAGTGAGGCGCTGCGCAGATGGTCGAAAAAGTTGTTTTGCAATCTGAAAAATCTTCCACTAATCCATAATGTTGCGATATACCGATATTTTTTTCTGGATTTGAAAGTACCCACGTAATCCATAATCTCGACTAATCCGAATAGGTCTTACTTTGCGGATTAGCGGGGTTTCACTGTATTTGAACATTTAAAAACTTTCCACAGAAAATACAAGTTATTCTTGTAGCTTGTGTGCTTACAGTGTCTTTTTTACTGTTTTTACATTCATATAGCATATAACGCATTAGATGCTCTTCATTAACATTTATATCTTGAGGGCTCACTGGATCAAGTCAACTGTATCTGATACAGGGAAGTTCTTAAAGGCTAAAACGTAGACAGATCTATTGTCTCAATTTTATGAAGAGTCTCTGGTTACATCTATCCGAGATTAAGCTTCTCAATGTTCACCAGGAACCCAGTGGTGTCACAAACCCTCTCTGTACTAGGGTAAGAGCTTAGGAAAGGTTTGTAATAATTTATACGGCTGGTAATAGCGAGACCACAACTAATACCTGCTCGAGATTAATCGCCTTATCTGGAGTTCACGGGAGACGTAGTGGCGAGGTGCTTAGATAATTACGTCAACGAATAGACTTTCAGGAGCACGTAACTCCGAGTCTGCTGTACGTGCGTGGCGGCTATCGCTCTCAATGACCACCGCGATAGAGTCAAGAGGACCTGAAATACCATAAGCTGTTAAGGTCACCCATTTCGACGGCCCAGGACAGGAATATCACACAGGACTCGAGACAGAGCAGGCGGTTTCACCGATAGTGAAAGCGCAGTAATAATAAATAATCATTGTTGCTAGCTGTGGAGAGTTGCGTTAAGAGCCTACGTGATCTTTAGAACGCGCGTAGGTCGCCAGCTCAAGAGGTTAGTCTGTTGATAACGTTTGCGTCACTTTCGCATGCGAAGGATATGGTTTGTTGCTGTATTGCGAACGATCATAGACTGGCTCCATTGTTCATGAAAAGTTTCTATAGGGCGTAATAATTTTCATTTCGTTTAATGGATTCGCGAATACCCAACAATGTGCCGGCAGCAAGAGTCACTTATATATTTGTCTACTTAGAAATGTTTACGTTCTTACTGCCATGCACAAACAAATCCAACAGGAAACCTAAGTTAAATTCAATGTTTATGAGCGGTTGCCCAAAACAGTTTTTCTTTTTTTCCCTTACGTTTTATGCACAGTAGGGTGTATAAAAAAAGTTTTTTTTGCAACACCCGGGAAAACTTGCTAAATGGTGACAAAATGCATGTGTGAAAGTTTGAAAGCTCTAAATTAATGGGAATGCTTGGCGCATTGAGGTCAAAAATTCAAAAAATAAAGAAAAAACGCATATTTTTGAAAATTTGCTATAAAACTTATTATTTAGTTTTATACTTTGCAACACCGGGAAAAATACAATATTTAGTACTTTTATATCAGCAAAAAAATTCAGTGAAATCAGACAAGTGCAATGCTTTGCGCATTCTACATTAAAATTGGCATTTTCTTCAAAATATTCGCATTATGAGCTGTCAACCCGATTTTATAAATTAAGCTCTCAAAACGAAATATTTATTTCAGGGTTAGTATGCGATAGTTGATTGTACATTTAGTGTGTGTGCGCAGTACGTTTTTACTTTATTTAGGTATTTTTGATGTGTGCTACGCTGGTTGCCTCCTCGTGGCAAGTCCTGGGGTGCTTTACTGCAATAAATGTTAAATATTGAAGAAGTAAAGCATGCAGAGAGCCAGTTCTCATCATTTGTTGAACTATATATCACCGTCAAACACATACCGGTATCGCATGAAAAGCTAATGAAATTGACTTCTCTGAAAAATATCAAAATCCCCCATTTTCTGGGTAAAATGCCTATTTTTGACATGGAATGCGCAAAGCATTGCTCTTCTTTGATTTCACTGAAATTTTTTTGCTGATATAAAAGTACTAAATACTGTATTTTACCAGGTGTTGCAAAGTACAAAACTAAATATTAAGTTTTATAGCAAATTTTCAAAAATGTGTGTTTTTTTTTTATTTTTTCTATTTATGACATCACTGCGCAAAGCATTCCCATTAATTAAGGGCTCTCAAATTTTCACACATGTATTTTCTCACCATTTAGCAAGTTTTTCCGGGTGCTGCCAAAAAAATATAAAAAAAAATTATACACCCTAATGCACAGACTCCGCAATTATTGCAGGGTTAGCTTAAATCTGAAGACTGCGAGTAAAAATGTGATAAAAAACGGTGCTATGTCAGTATGAAATGAAACGTGCCCATATGCCCAAAGCAAAACTTAGTGAATCTCTGAGAAGCGCACCTCTCCTCAACAGAAAACCCCTGTTCGCACGTTAGTATTTTACCCTAAGTTCAAACTTCAAAACGTCCGAATGACTGTGTGCACACTAAATTGTCAGCCGTCAAGTTAACTTGCTCGTCAAGGGTCATAAATGGAGTTCGGATGCCTTCTTATTTGAAGTCTACTAGTATTTAGATAGCTGCGTAGATTTATGTTAATTACTCAGATACAGCAAAGCATCCGAACGTTGTGAAGTATGGATGTAATTCAAAAATATAATCGCGTCACTATTATTGTTCTAATTGAATTCAATTTTTATCCAGCTGCAGTTCTTTTAGATTAACTGCGATACTTGTAAAGTAAATTGCAGCTTTTTAATCAAATCTACAGATTTCTAAGTAAACTGAGCTGAAGTTTTTAAATTAAACATAAGCTCCCGCTACATTAGATTAAATTGAAGTTCCTAAAAATTAACGGCAGAGCAATTAACTTCACTATTTACTTGCTTTTATTTCGAGAGTAAAAGTCTCTCCACGCGATGGGACGTGCCCCAGGGAATGCTCTGGGACAAATCCAATTTTGCTTTTTTTCGCTCTCTAGCTGCTAGAGCGCAGGGCATGCCCTACTTCTTTGTGAACTCAACACAGACGGGTTGAGGAGGGACGTGTTACCTTGTGAACAATACAAGGGCGCGTTTCGGTCAAAACAAAGGCGCATTGACATCGTCCGCACTCTTATGTCGGGTGCTGCCCCACTACGTGTGGAGACAAACGCGGGTACGGTCACTGTCCCACTCCCGTGTCCCTGCGACATGCCCGCAGACACGCCCCGTCGTGTGGAGGGGCCATTAACGTCTCAACAACCTTCGGAGCCAAAAATTTGCATTGAGGAGCTGATGGGATGACGAGTAACATGTGGAGGCTGGGGTTCCCATTGCAGTGGCATACATGCATGTTAGTTATATGATAGCAATATTGGGGGGGGGGGAAATTACAGAGGGTGAGTGGGGCTTGGCTTATGATTGGAAACTCAAGCCACCCAAAAGCGTCCCGTCCATTGGCGCCGTGACTGCGTCTCAAGCGAAGGTAGCTCTTTACTTATAATGCACATTTAGTGACATTGAAGCGAGTTCTCTCAATAGCGCCCGAGTTTCAGCCTGCGAATGGACGTCTGACGAACAGGAAATTCACGCCCTTGTGCAGAATTTCAAGAATGGAGCATGCTGCATTTTTTTCATGATTGACCAGTCCTTTGCTTCGGAACTTTGTAAAGCAAACCCTCGATAACGGCAAAGTTGAAAAAGAAATTTCTCTCGTAGCGGCGCCAGTTATTCATTAGTGAAGTATTTTTCATGTTTCTAGTAATAATTATTAGTTGAGTCTTAATTGAATTTCAATACATTTATTTTTTTTTTTTATTGCTGCTAGCCAGTCACCATGGCAACAACGGTCTTTTCGAATGAGTTTGCGAGCATTAGACTATCAGACCAATTCTTTGTGTAAACAATCAATCAAAATTTCACCCCTAGTGATTCAATGAATACGTTGTACCGTCAAAATGAGGGCAACAGAATTAATTACGCAGACGCTTGTTCTTCGTCATTCACGCACGCGGTCGTGCCTTTAGTAATGAGGAATCCTTTGAGCCAAACTGCTTGGTTATCCCCGTACTTATAATATAGAAAGACACGTGGGCAGCCAATTTCCTTGAATCAAAGTCTTATTAACTTCATCTCGGGACACCAAATATCAGGTTTTAGTGATTAAGACCCAACCTCAAGTAAGAACTCCCTTTAATTTACTCGCACTCGATACTCCTCAAATATTGCTAGAAAAAGTGAAAAAAATGGCAAATCTTAAGTTAAAATTCGACTCTACTCTATATACCCATGCGAAATCTAAATCAGTAAATCATATATTATTTTTTTATATCAGCAGAGGCAACATCGTTTGACTCCGGGAAACCGAGTAGGTACCGCTAAGCTCTGCAAGTAGGCTTTACTTGCCTGAAATTTCATACAAGTGCGTTGATATCGAACCGTTCCTTTGACTATTAGGTGTGGATCCTATATCGATTACCCTCGAGACAGTCGAAAACTCAATCCTTCTCCGTAAAATAGAGTTTTAGCCGTTTCAAGCATAATGGTGTTACTTCTAATACTGTAACAGAATCCAACGGGACAACACCAACACTGTTCTTTGAAGTTTCAAACAAGACAAGCCTGCAGTGCCTCGCTCAACTCGCCAATCCATGGCGCTTTATTATTTTCTGAAGCGTAGCGAACGAAAGCCTCTGAGGCCGTGAGTCGACTACCTCACTAAAAGACTTTTCGTTTCAAATAGATGGTCAAAATCGTACACGAAAACTAAGACTTAATGCGGATGATTAGGAATAAAGAGTCAACAGCCAGCTCCAAACTGCACTCAACTCTAACGTCCTCCAAGACTCCTTTTTTCGTTTGTTGGATACTTCCGAAATTCATCAACTATTCTATGGATGTTCCAGAATTTTGAAGGTTGCAGATACTGTAGGTGCGGGAATTCGCAAATACTGTGGTATTATTCTTTAGTGCTGGTGCGGTATAGCCTGGTTCTCGTTATATGCGAGGGTTGCAGTCCCAAAAAACCTCTCATGAAGTGAATTCGCATATATCGAGCCTATATCTTCCATGTATAAGGGGGGTTACCATTCATGACCCATTTTTACCACCTTAATGCTAAATTTGGCTCTGCAATACTGCCTTATAGCGTAACTAAAACGCAACAGTAATGGTACAATGCGATAATTTATATGAAAAATAACTCTATGTAAATAATATACCAAGATATTCGATCGCGGCATTGTGTCCCACTCACAATAAGCAAAATGGCACACTTGTGATTTTTTTTCCCAAAAGAAGGATCAGCTATCACAATTTTACCCATGCTCGTAAGAGCGAATTTCACGTATAACAATAGAGAGGTTTACGTATTTGTGATGCAAAAAATAGTGCCATTATTACAAATTACAATGTTTTATTTTGCACTGTTAAAGGATTAGACACATCTGATATTTTTTTGTAAACAAAACTTGAATGCAGTACTCAAATAGAATTTTTTTCAATTCAAGTCCATATTCAATAATTTGTTATCTTGCGAGCTAGTTTAACCAAAGCTTCAACCAAGCAGATTTGCTGTGAGGAACGATGCAGAGAGTTCTTGACATGTAATATATTGAAGTCTCACGTTTGGGCCCGTTCGATCAGGCGCCGAAACTAAGCCTTCAGGGCTTAACTTGTCCGAAGTTTCAGATAGAAGCTCTGGCTTTGAAACTCTGAATTGTTTTTCAAGAGTTAGAAGCAACGCGATTACGTTGGGGTTGCTAAAAACTTTATTTTACGGACATGTTTGAGTTTCTGTAAGTCTCATTAGTAACCGATGCGGGGTTTGTGACTGAAACTCAGGGCACCGGGTTGAAGCCAGTGGACCTGCTTGAAGTTGCGAACATGTCAAGGCTCGAAGGCATAATTTTGGCGCTCAATCGAACATGTTGAAAGTCGATTTAAGCCAAGCCCACAGAACTTGACTTGTCCGAAAATCAAATTGGAACTTTGACTTCGTTATTTGGAATCTTGTTGCAGGTGTGAGAGGCAACCCATTATATTGAGCCGACTGAAATCTCTACTTTACTTAGTAAGGTTGAGCTCTTAGACGTCTCACTGGTAATCGATTAAGACAGCCGTACCCAACCTTCCCTCAACCTGGCACCCCTGGAAAACTTTTGCGATATTTTCGAGCCTCCTACGCAAATAATTACTCATCGGATGATGGAGATGGAAATTTACGCAAAATTTGTGAACAAATTTATGTGTCCAACCGTATTTATCTAAGATTTCGCACCCACTGGTAGATCATCGCGCACCCCAGCTAGCGCGAGTTACCCATGGTTCGGAACCCCTGCCCTATTTATTTCTTGTAACGGCTGCGAATTACACAATTATGATAGCTCAATTGCTTTCGTTCTGAAGTCAATTTATTTCTTTTCACACAATCTCGATGAATGCATAGGTTTCATTTCTCTACCTCGTCTCAAATATTCTTTAGAAACGTTATCCCCAGTCTTGTTCACTGCTGCATCTCCATTTCTTGTAACGGCTGCCATAGGCACAATAATGACTCTATTCCTATCATTTAAGTGCGAATGTATTTCTTTTTGCATAATCTTGGGGCATGCATAGGCTTCATCTGACTATCGCATCTCAAATTTCCTGTAGAAACATCATTCCCAGTCATACTCAATGCTGCATCTCCCCCTCTATTGTGGTTCCTAACTTCTTCTCAGCTTGACACCCCTAGAAAACTTTTTATAACTTATCACATTCCTTAAAAATTAATAACTCATCTAATAGCAGATAATGAATGAAGTTTACATAAAATTCGTGTACAAATTTAATGTATCCAACTTCATTTTATCGATGTTTCGCACCTCTTGGAGGGTCATTTCGCATGCCTAAGAGGTGCGAGCACCCACGGTTGGGTACTCCTGGGTTATGAGCTCAACCCCTGACACTTCATCCAGTGGGCCGAAAACAGCGCACCTTTCTGACGTGTCGCACAAGACATGCCTCAAATCCTTAATTCCGGTGCTCAATCGAACATGCCTTGAATGTACATACATGATTACACGATAAGACTTACCTGATTTAAAAATTATGACCTATAAAAACACGAGTCTCGCTTTAAAATCGCTCCCATAGTTATGCATACATTTACGAATTTTAGGAATCTACTTCTGCGGGGCATCGCTTAAGAATGCGATGCTTAAGAATGCGATGACATCCGCTCGATCAGTACGAAATACTTTATATGCCTTTGATTCAAAATTAGCAAAAGTGATAAGGAGTTCGATTCAGTATCGAAATTAAGCCTTCTAAGCTTGACTTGTTTGGAGCATCAGACAGAAGCTTCAGTTCTATCGTTTCGAATTGTGCTGGTTAAGTGCTTGAAGCAGCCCTATTATGTTGGGTCGCTGAAACTTTATATTTCTGAGCTAGAGTGAGTCAAATCGAAATATGAAGAAGAAGAATTTGATTGAGGGTAAACGCTAGGATGTCAGTTCTATTGATCGAAGCCAGAGCACCTGTATAAAGTTTCGGACAAGTGAAGCCTCAAAGGCCCCCATAATTATTGAACACTACACTAATCTGATTTAAAAAAAACCTCCCTGGCGAATGTGACAAGAAAAGAGAAAAAAAAGTGCCTAAGGACTTTGTATCGGATGTATTGTTAACAAAATTCCGGGAAAGTACTATAAAAATTTCTTTTAAGAGCATTCAAGCTCAGCTATAAGGAAAATAAGTTGGTCCTATGGTCCATCCTATGCTTAATAGGGGGATTTGGCTTTCATCAGTCTTTATTCAAATGGAGAAAAATGATCAGTTTAAAATAAACATTAACCAGGTGATGGAAAATGGCCAGAAAGTGATGAAATTCGAATAGTTTCACAAGTTGTTGAATCAATTAAAAGCAATTATTGCAATTAGCCAGCAAATTTGAACAGTCTTCGGTAAAAATTCTTTATTACCTCCGTCACTGAGGTAATGTTTTTGTCAGCGTTTGTCTCATTGTTTACTGTTTGTCTGACACAAAGATAATTAAAAATGTTATGGACAGATCTTTAAGAAATTTAAAGGGATTGTACGGTATGTTAGGACGAACATATTATTAACTTCCAATGGAGATCCGTTGAAACGTTTAACTACTTGTTTATCTATGACAACTTAACTGAAAAGTTATTGACGGGTATGTTAGGAAACGAGGAACTAATGACTAAATTTTTGTGACAAACTGTTAGTCCGTTAAGCTAACCCAAAACTTTACAAATGGTTCCAAATAAAATTTGTTGAAACTGTTAGGAATGTTAAGAGCTACTGTACAAATGAGCTCATTTTGGTGAAGATCTTTTGCCCGCTTGTGCATTTGAACTACATTATTTGCTTGTCATAATATATACCAGAAAATAACGGAAAGAGTCGTTGACAGATCTTCAAGAGAAATTACAAGAACTGTTAAGAATGGCAAGAGGCAAAAATGGCGAGATTTTTGTGATGATCAAAACTAAATCCTGAATTCAAGAACAATTTAAATTCTTAGTTAACTGCGTTGTTTGACGGAGGTATGCGCTCTCAGAGTGCTTCTCTAGTTTCATGACAATGCCAGTTGGAATTGAAGATAAACAATCGTCTGTAATTGAAATTGCTTTTCGAATTTTATTTCTACATTTCTACGCTAGTCCTGCCTTCACCTTCGTTGTCGGGAACTTCAACTTTAATTTTAACACCGAATATTTCAAAGGAAAATAATTGCTGTCAAGACGTTACTGGAGATAGACATCACATTATCACAGTTTTCAGCTGTCATAATTTCTTGTTGTAAATTCAAAGCTTCACATACTGCCCTATTGGTAACATTTTTATCCTGAAAAATAATGTCATCCACGGATTACTAAGCTGGTACTCCGGCATGTTTTCCACAAAGTTCAACCTTCATCTTCACCATTCAGTTCGTATAATATGTTCACCATTTCACGTAATGCCTTTTTAAAATCAAAGAAGACTTCACCAAAAAAAATCGTATTTACCGGTATTGTACCATACAAAACTAAGCCAAATTTAGGATATTGTTGCTGCTTGTCCTTACATTTTCCCCCTTTAACTAACACACGTGCTGCTATATAACTCAATAGCTTCTAGACCTTTCAGGAGAAAAAAAAACTCTAATGAAGGTCGCGCCACTTGTCCCAATGGTCCTTAAAGAGCCGCGTTGCTATTGGTCAGCGCAAGAGGATCTACGTGCCGTGGTGATAAGACTTTAGTATTTAAAGGAAGCGGGCCGGTAGTGAGACATGTTGTAGTTACCAGCAGACGACAACATGAGGATCCTCCTGCTGACCCTGTGCCTCGGTTCTGCCCTGGCCTGGCCCCACTTCTTCAGCAACGATGAAGGTAGAGTGACTAAGTAGTACAGGGAGAACTTCTAAAACGGAGACAGGAAAACTGCTTCAGTTTCGCAATAAGCTTCAGTTGGAGATGACCAGGTTTCAGAATGTTCGTGAAGCAAATGTTTTCGCTATCACAACATGTAATCTTGAAGTTGTGCAGTTGAATATACCACCAATTCATTTTTATTAGACATTTTTCTTGGTCATTCAATATGACGTCATCCATTGCAACAACTGACGGTAGATGGCGCCGTATCCAGTCTCCCTTTCGGGAGTTTTCTTTGTTCTTAAAGTCTCTGTTTGAGGAGTTCTGCTCTATTTCGTTTCCTTGCCTACTGAACAAACCTAAAACGTCAGCCTACAGTTAGTTCCGGNCCATCGCAACAACTGACGGTAGATGGCGCCGTATCCAGTCTCCCTTTCGGGAGTTTTCTTTGTTCTTAAAGTCTCTGTTTGAGGAGTTCTGCTCTATTTCGTTTCCTTGCCTACTGAACAAACCTAAAACGTCAGCCTACAGCTAGTTCCGGAATAAAATTCAGTGTATGCGAAATTACAAGATTGTCGTGCAGATTCTCAGTGGAAATGCACCATGTATACTTGCAATAATTACTCGTCTGTATCTGGAAAACGCTGCTTGCCTAATCAACAAGCTAGGTTTGCTAAACCTTGCTTAAAGGCCCGTTAACATAATTTTTAGTTTTTTTTTTTTTTTGCCCTACGTACATATTTCAAAACATGCTTCGCTGTGTCCTTTGAACACAACTCCGTGTTTACATATATGCAAAACTATTTAGTAAATTGTTGGCCGGTTTAGTTAGCTTCATTTGCAAGTGTTACTAGTGAAATTTTGGATGTGTGTACAACGTTGTAAACCAATCAGAAAATTGTGCTCTTGCAGAGTATTCGGAATCTCTAAAAAACGAACGTGGAGCAGAAGACTATCGTATGAATCGGGTTTAATGTAACACGCTTTTGCCCCTTTTTTTATCGCAAAGACGATATCCCTGACTCACTGTAACTCAGCTACAAATAGTGAATTGTTCCTTTTGGCAATCAGCGTACAAGTTAAGCTCCAGCCATTGCCTACCTAAATTCGGCGTATTTTGTGTGATCACAACACTCTGTACGCAAAGAAAAATCGAGAATGCATGGGTGACAGTAAGCTGTGTGACCGCTACCGGCGTTAATGTCTAATTGAGTGTGAGGGGTCAGGGGATGTCAGAGCTCTGTCACAACGTTACTTTGTGCATGTCTGCTGGCTGTGGGTTTCCGCAACGACCCCACTGTTTTAGCTTAAATATATATTAGACTTTCAAGCCGAAAAGAACTGAGTGGACGCGACGGTGACAGTGCTTGCATGAATGACCATAAGCATGTGAAGTGCAGTCTCTCTATTATTTGATAAACTCCGGCATGCACATAAGTTGTAATATATTTACGTTTTTTGAGAAAATGTAACTGATTTACTTGGTGAGAACAATGTCTGCAACCTAGCTATATAATAAACTTTCTTTCTCCGATGCAACGCTCTGTGTGCTGAAATTTAGTTCTTGCTGTAGTCCTCCTTTTTTATACTTAGAAAAGATAAATTTGTGGTACAAACCTTTGGAAGAAGCTCCTGGCTCAGCCGTTGTAATATACCAAGCACTGTACAGTGCACACCTTACCTCCAACGCGACGTTCATTTTCATAAATCAGTACTACAAAAAAATATTTTCATTCCTGCCATGGCTTATAAATATTGGAAAATATTAACTGTGAATGCACTCAGCGATGTCAGTAAAAATATTTTGGCGTAGTCCCTTTTTTTTAGTTCTCATTGCACGTACAGCTGTAAGTATCTGAATATTAGACGCTAGAGGACCAGCAGAGGAAGTGAAATCAAGTTACACATTTTGTGTAGTGGATGCCCGAAGTCTGTTTTTTTTTTAATAATCAAATTGACCAATACCTTGACCGATTTCATATAAAACTGCTTGTACAGTAATATAGATTTATACGAAAACACTTGGCGGCTCAGAAGCGAACTCGGGTGAATAGTAGCTGTATCGTAACACTAGTAATAATAGGTTAAATAATTCTATGTCACATGTCATCACTTCGATGTGATACGAATTACCTTAAATAATAGACTGAGAAAGGCTCATTTCATGAATTAGTGACCAGTACCCAGACCAGTGATACAATATACTGTCACTGGCACAATATTTATTTAGGCGATCATCAGTCAATCGAAGCAGGGGCTGTCCGATTCAAGTGACCACTATTGCAGTGTAGGCATATTGTATTTAATATTGGCGTTCCTGGTGAGCTGTCATAATTATGTACTCGAAAATATCAAAACATATAATTTGCTACCGCTTGCATAAGGTACAAAATTATTGCTTCCGCTTTAAAGGACGCTGGGCGTTATTTGGACACCTCATGTGGTGTGGCATATTTGCCTGTTGCATCAAAGTCGACGAACAACCAAATTGTTTGACGTTTCCTTTGAAATTAACGATTCATTTCTATCCTTTCCAGCTACCAGCCTCGCTCAGAGGCAACAGGACGTCAACCGACTGCTGTACAACATAAACGACGAGCTGCACTTTGAGAACCTGAAGACAGTTGCTGAAAACTTCGACCCTGAGGCTGACCTCTCCATCTACACCGACGGCGGTAAGGCCGTCAAGCGCCTCGATGAAGAACTCGGTGATGGCCGTCTGTTGGAACAACACCACTGGTTCTCACTCTTCAACCCTCGTCAGCGAGAGGAGGCCCTGATGCTGTTTGACGTCCTCATGCACTGCAAAACCTGGGAGGCCGCTGTCAACAATGCTGCTTACTTCCGTGAAAGGATGAACGAAGGCGAATTTGTGTACGCTCTGTACGCTGCAGTTATCCACTCCGATCTCGGACAAGGTATCATTCTGCCTCCTCTGTATGAAGTTACCCCACACTTGTTCACCAATTCTGAAGTCATCCAGAAAGCCTATACCGCTCAAATGACCCAAACACCTGGCAAGTTCGACATGGAATTCACTGGTAGCAAGAAGAACCCCGAGCAGAGAGTGGCCTACTTTGGTGAGGACATTGGACTCAACACCCACCACGTAACATGGCATTTGGACTTCCCCTTCTGGTGGGATGATGCTTATGGTTACCATCTTGACCGCAAGGGAGAACTTTTCTTCTGGGCCCATCACCAGCTGACTGTCCGCTTTGACGCCGAACGTCTTTCCAACTACTTGGACTTCGTAGATGAGCTCTACTGGGACAAGCCTATTGAAGAGGGCTTCGCTCCCCATACGGTTTACAGATATGGTGGTGAATTCCCTGCTCGTCCCGATAATGTGAAATTCGCTGATGTCGACGGTGTTGTCCGAGTCCGAGACATGGTTATCCACGAGAGCCGCATCCGCGATGCAATTGCTCATGGATATCTCACAACTGCTGATGGTTCCCACATCGATCTGAGAGACGAACAGGGCATTGATCACCTTGGTGACATTATTGAGTCGTCCGTGTACAGCCCCAACAAAGCTTACTATGGAGCACTCCACAACGAAGCCCACATCCTTTTGGGCCGTCAAGGTGACCCTCAGGGCAAATTCAAACTGCCTCCCGGTGTGATGGAGCACTTCGAAACGGCCACACGTGATCCAGCTTTCTTCCGACTTCACAAGTACATGGATGGCATCTTCAAGGAACACAAAGACTCTCTTCCTCCTTACACCAAGGAAGAGCTCGAATTCCCCGGAGTTACTCTCGAATCGATCGCTGTTGACGGAGATCTTGAAACATTCTTCGAAGACTACGAATTCAGTCTCGTCAACGCAGTGGATCACAACCCTGACATTGGGGAAGTAGCTGTAAGCGCTAACGTGAAGAGGTTGAACCACAAACCATTCAACTTGAAATTCGAAATTAAAAATGAAAATGGCGCAGCCAAGCACGGTGTTGTGCGAGTTTTCCTCTGCCCAAGGCGGGACGGCAATGGTATCATTCTCAGCTTTGAAGAAGGCCGCTGGAACTGCATTGAACTCGATAAATTCTGGACGAAACGTAAGTAACAAGCTTTCTTTTACGAGTAAGTTCTTTTTTGCAGTAGAAAGAAGTAACATAAGTTGAACATCCATTCATTATGGGAGAAATTATCTTTCCAAAATATACACTTTTCATGGATCGTTTCTTCACTAATACAGATAATAATGCTTGTGTAGGTATTACATTAGGCAATGTGAATACTTGCATGATGTGGAAACGAAGTGTTCGTTTCAAATACGTGATCAGCAAGCAGTTGAAATACAATTATCTCTAGTCTCACAGTAAAGGCGCTGATCACTGTTTCCAGTGCTTACTGTCACTGTTCCCTAGAGTTAACTTTTTTTCGGCATTGGAGCAGTTGTTCGGGCTTTAGCTTAATTTTCAAGTATCTCAGAGAAAAAAAAAACGGAGGTATATCCGCAAATTTTGGCACCACGATTATTAAGATATCATCTATAATCGTTTATTCGTTATCAATGAGAAAGATTTATGAACAGGCTGTCGGACTCCTAGAATGTATCAACTTTAGGTCAGTGAGTGTTGAGATCCTTGAGATTTGATGAAACCACCAATACTACTTTTGCATTAGAAAACTTGTTTTAAAGATCTACCTTCTTATCAACCTGTGAACCATGTTCCAGTATGTATTAAAATTGTGAGTCGCTCGTAAGAATGAACCGTAACGGCCCATAGAGACAAAAACTCTCAATTCCATGGAGCCTCAATTTACCAACAAATGCTCTACTGAGTAGTAAATTCGATAATATGGGTCTCGTCGAGCTTGAGCAACTCACTGCTAGGTTCACTATAGTTTTTATTTCATTCATTATAGGCTTTGCATGAATAAGTAAATTTTCTTTCAATTGCATTCTAGATGAATATCTTGTTTATCTGTCTTGTTATGGACACTGAAGGAAAACTTAACGTTAGTTACGCGTATAGACAAAAATACTATGACCTAGAGCAGGAGAACCAATTTGAACCTGGTACAAGGATGGTTAAAACAGGCGCAACACTATAGAAATAATTACGGCTGCGATAATGAAAAGTTTTCAGCGTGTCTGTGTCTGTCCTTCCGCCTCCGACGCGATGTAGGTGTATTTTTCGCTTTGTAGCTGCTCTCAGTGATACGATGGCGGATGAGGTGGATAACGTGTATGTGTGTACCATATCCCGAGGTGGAACTTGGTGGGTCACCAGCTGGCAATTGTTTACAACTTCGGTTGTACCTGACTTAAGACTTGTACTACTTAACACTCATTTGTTTCAGTGGCTCCCGGTTCCAACTCTATCACTCGTGCATCGTCTGAAGCTTCCACGACCGTGCCCGACATCCCAAGCTTCAAAACTCTCATTGAGGCAGCTGACAAGGCTGTGGAATCTGGTTCGGAGATCCACTTGGAGGAGTTCGACAGGTCCTGCGGCATCCCCAACAGACTTCTGCTGCCTAAGGGCAATGCCGAGGGCATGGAATTTGCCCTCGCTGTTGGTGTAAGCGACGGAGCAGAGGATGCTCTGCATGAAACTTTAGAGACTGCTGGTGCTCACAGCCATGCCCAGTGCGGTGTTCATGGTGAGAAGTACCCCGATCACCAGCCCATGGGCTTCCCTCTTGACCGCCGCATTGTTGACGAAAGGATCCTCCTCGGATGCCCCAACATCAAGTATTCCATTGTCAAGGTCTTCCATAAATAATGTCATAATATCATCAGGCATTGTTACGTAAGGACTATACTAGCTAAATTATTGAAAAAACGCAATATGCTCCCATTAGATATTCAATGATATAGCTGTATGGTCAACACTGATAACATAGCCGATGAATTACTGACGGATTTCCGATGCTATGTAAACGAACTTTCTAAATGACATTCTTACAGTTTGTCATACTCTTGAATAAACAAGCAGCCAAAAACATACGTTTTTTTCTGTTTCCCTTTCATTGCAATGCCAAAGATAACCGTGTGTACAATGAAAGTTCGCGCATGGAAAAACCTTCCAAAAGGCAACGTTGCAAAACGCGAAATTCAGTTATTGCATAAGCCCCAAGCAAATCCATGCCATTTCACATCTTAAAGCAATGGTGACAGAGATTGATTTCAAAACCCACTTGAATGGCTCTCATGGAATCGCACGCTTATGAGCCACCTTGCAATTTTTAAAATAGTTGTTTGTAATTGTTGATAAAAATAAAATTAAAAAATAGATGAGTGACGACATGGAATGGACGAGGGAAGACTGATGATTTTCTGAGCTGGATTTCATTAGCATTTTTTGGTAATCCTCACTTTGGCGGAGTTCAGTGCTGACTAGATGAGCACATTTTACTCAGATTAAAAGATCATTAGCGGCGTTTTTCATGCATAGCACAAACCTATGTATGTAATTCTGCGCTGCTGTCGCCGTTCGTTGAAGTTAGCAATGGCGGTGTGGCTCTCGAAGTGTAGATGTTGCACAGTTCCACGCCAAGACCGACGTTTTATTTGCAAAAAAAAAAAAAATGTGTATCAAAGCATCTACGAACTTTTTAGCTTTCTGAAGGCCAACAATTTGAAAGAATGTTGGTCAAAAAACTGCTAAAAGAGTACACAAATTCAACCCGGCAAATGCCCGCATGTATAAGAAGCACTTAAGAGTCAAGTTTATCATCTATATAATGCAATCAATCAAGTCAGATTTATCGAGAGTAATATGGCCTTCTAAAGATGGAATCAAGTGGTTGAAAACCTTGATGTTTCCGATATATTCTTGTCGTCTGCCAATGACCTGCTATCCTTCATGATTATAAACCGCTGCAACAAAAAATGTGTACGATTAAACACCGAGATGTCCTATACAAGAAGTTTTTTACCAAGATTTGCTTGGCAAACATTGGAGCATCAAAGAAAAAATTCTTTTCCTTCCGGCGAAGTAATATTAAAGGAAACATCTATACATGATACGCGGAAGCCATGCAATGATATTGCGCGGTACAATGCGAAAAAATATCAACTACTATAGATACGCTGCATGTATTACAGGAGTATAACAATAGGCTATATAAGTGTCTCGTCCGACTCGCGTTAACTAACTTGAAAAAATTACCTAACCGTATTCCACACACTTAAACTGTCTTACGGAACGATGTTGTTGAAAGTGGCGAATGTTAAATCCATATTTTTTTCCAATGAGGCTGTAGTTTTTTTCACTTAGGAGAAGAGGAGGGTCTGTTAACGACGCGTACGCGAAGTACAGCTTGGGGTCATATTTCACTGACACCATCCGAAATAATAATGATAAAATTTTATCCTTCAGCAAGCTAAAAAAAAGCTCGTAGATGCTTTGGTACATTTTCTGTGCAACTATAAAGATTGTACGTCTTGTAGTACACTTTGGAGGGCCATATGAAATGATGAGAAACAATGTAAAATAGCTACTCATTAAAGTACTAGGTTTTTGACGTCACAACCCCATCCCCATGGTGCACTGCAATTTGGCCACTCCCCGTGGGCTAACCTGGTGAAGTCTCATCATCCTTGGAGGTGTCCAGTCCTAATACATCCTCTTGATTGAAGCATTTTAAACCTGCAACAACAGCAGCATACGAGATTCATTTGTAGCACAACCAAACACGCACACAAAAACACTTTTCCAAGTTGGGTTGTGGCTAGGGTTGCAGAATTGGAGTTGCAAGGGCTAGAGAGTAGCTGTTGAAGATTGGCTAGAACCATAATTTGTAGCTAGTTAGTGAAAATTGTTAATTCAAATTAGTCAAACTAGGAAGTTTTCCACCTAAGAATATGAAGTCAGAAACTTGTAAGGATTCCGAGTCAGACTTAGTTTGCCTATTCCGCAACCCTGGTTGAGAAGTCATGTCATCCAAGATTCGACTCCGACTCTTACCGGAAGTCATTGCTTGTATGTATCTAAAGAAAAGATTGAACACATTTAAACGTTTCTTAATCAGGCTAACATCAGCCGTTTCACATCGATTCCCAATTTTAGAATTGGAGTTCTTAACTAAGACTACCTAAAAGTTTGGCTCCCTATTAATGTAGTTACGTCAACAATAATTCTTCCATCTCTGTGGGTAACAGAGGGTGTTTCATATCACGCCCTAAGCCCTCGGTTCACAATCTTTGTTTTGTCGTTCCCCTTTTTCCAGTCACATTTTATTCTGAGGATCCCTACAACGAAATAGGTAGAAGTAGTAGTACTCTACTTGTTTTTTTTTTACCGTACCTATAATAAATCGTGATCCAAGCACTCAAAAGTCCTAACCGTGAAAGGACCAATCCACTGTCCTGAACGGTAATTTTAATTCAAGATTTAACGTGGAAAATGTTACTCATAGTCTGGAACCAGCAGCAATGAATGTAGATGATACCGGTCATCTCAAACTTTTGTGTTTTATACGGAGCATAAAATTCTTCAGGAACTGGCTCACCTGAATGTTTATAAGTCCAATGGCCCAAAAAAATCTTTCTACTGGTGTCTTACGGGAAATGGCTCCAGTCATCTCAAAGCCACTGCTCGAAATATTAAATCGGTCTTTAAAAACGGGAATAGCCAGGAAGGATTGGAAGCTAGTTAAAGTGATCCCGACACATAAGCAGGGGGCTAAGAAAAGCCCCAGTAACGATCGTCCAGTCTGTCGTACATCGGTTGTCAGCAAATCATTGAACGCCTCCCGATGAAAGGCATTATTGATTACTTGAGTATTCACCAGCTCCTTTCCGTGACCCATTAGAGCTTCCGAGATAGAAGAAGCTGCTTAACTCACTTGACATTTTTTTTTTTTTGAATCGTGAAGGAATTAGAGAAAAGAAAAGGGTGTAAAACTCGTTTATCAAGACTTTAAAGGCTTTTGGCAAAGTCTCCATCAACGATTAATGACAAAATTCGAAACCCTTGGAATCCTAAGAGACTATTCACGCTGGATCCGAGCATGGCTCACATATCGGCAGCAGCGAGTGAAGCTATGTACGAGGGGAAACAAGATACTGAACGCCGATATCATCTAGGGTTTCACAAGGTAGCGTGATAGGACCACTTCTGTTCATATCTTATATCAGTAATATCGATCTCGATCAGTAGCATAAACGTAAATTTACGGTTGATACTAAAAAACTATGTCATCCTGACAGGAAAAAACATGAGTTCCAACAAGACCTTGACCACCTCATGGAATAGAGTTCAACGTAGCAGATGATTCACAATGACAATAATGTCGATAAAATTTAATGTTCAGTAATGCACGTAGGGCCGGAGAACCTCTCAACCCCATTGAAAATGAGCGGGACAGAATTGACAGCTGTCACACAACAACGTGACTTGGGAGCAACTATTATTTGCAAACTACTGCAATACAGCCAGCGAATTAGAAGAGTGCGAAAATGGCGAGCAAAGTACTGGGTTTTCACTACCAGGAATTTCGAGTGCAAATCGAAGGACATATATATATATATATATATATATATATAAATATATATACCTATAGTAATTCTCTTGTACAAAGCGGTAGTGTGCTCACATTTAGAGTTTGTTGTTCAATTCTGGTGGCCACATAAGCGCAAAAAAATCGATAACATGGGAAGAATCCAAAGCCGAACAACGAAATTAATACCTCAGCTCCGACAAAAGGCATACAAGGGTCACCTAATGGAAATAAGCCTGATATCCTTAGTAGCAGTAGTAATAGTAGAAATTTGACCAGCGCTTCAGTGGCACACTGCCTATATCGCGCCAAACTATTCCTGTGTTCAACTACAGGCTCTTGCGCCACTATGACGAGTTTTGAATTATCAATGACTTTTGTCTCGGTTTTTTTGTCGGTAGATCTCAGAGTGATCAGTGTGCTACTGAGACGAAAAGGCGCAAGTTGTGCATCTTCAAACCCCGGCCATGGCTGAACGCTTTCGCTCAGTTACGCCGGGCAGGGGAAGGAAATGAAATACAAGAAGGTAGAAGTCTAGCAGGCATTGGTCCGCCACCTCAATTGGCAGCCCACCTCCCGAAACAGGAGGGGAAGTACTGTATTGAGACCCAAAACAAAACTGACCTCGTCAGCAGAAACGGCGGCAAGCTGCAACATTTCGTGCGGAAAATGCACTCGGGACCATTGGGTGTGTGAGGCCAAAATATATTGTGGCAGGGAAA
>LQNS02278096.1:28755142-28783121 GCA_001587735.2 Parhyale hawaiensis | reverse complement strand
GTAGCGATCGAATGAATGAGAAGCAAATTTTAGGCCTTTGTTTTGACAGCGGATTTGAGACTAATAATTCTTAGTACTTTGATATTAACAAAAATGAGGACCTCCATCTCATCGTTGAAACTATTTGTTATGACCTGACTTGTGCCATGCATAGCTGTCGGATGCCCGCTACCATATCAGACAGCTCTTGATGTTCTTGGATAATTAATGACGCTGCGAGAGAAATTTTCCCCAAACTTTTTGAATTCCCCTCGTAGAGCTCAAAAAACAATCCTAAACTAGCGGTTCTTTCTGAATTCTCTAGTGAACATTTAAAATAGACTCTCTTCCGACGCTGACGGTGCGGAGACAGTCAACGCGTTTCAAAGTCATTTTGACAAACATTGGATAGACATCCTCCACCACAGTGTGGATCTGGGTACGTGGGGTGTACCTCGTGTACTCTTAGAGTAAGGACTTTCTAGCGTACTAGCAGAAGCTTCAGAACTGGCTCGATACTTGCCCATCCCCCAACATCATCCGTTACATCTCATGCAGAGCAATGCAATTGTATTATAGAAGATGAAAATTTCAATATTTTAAGTTCAGGCAAGTCTTCCTTGGACTTACGTATTTTAGAATCGCTTTAACTTTAAAACTAAAACCGAAATTAAACGACCTGCGGTCGTGTCATCCACTCCAAATAGTAATTGGTTAAGTTCTTATCATTTTAGGGATTTTATGATTAGTGTATTAGTTCATTAGTTCACGACTGTGTACGCTTATAGCTAAGTTGATTTTTATGCATTTGAATCGATTTCAGATTGCTAATGATGGCCGAAGATACGAAACATTCATTTTTAATATAGACTAGCTTCTCAGTAGATATGTTTTTAGTTTAGTAGTTTTCGTCTCAATTTGGCATTTCTAGTTATCATGGGCAAAATAAAACGGTCTAACCAGAGAAGAAAAGACCAAAGTGACCTCGTTATTGGCTTCTGGTAAGACAACACTCGAAGTTTCCAAGGAAATACAGCGTGATCATCGAACAATTAAAGCTTATGCAATTGAAGGTAAAGTCAACCGGAAAACTCCGGATAGAGCCTCTGCGAAGAAATAGACTGCTCGGGATATGCGACATTTGAAGTTTTCAATGTCTAGAAAACAACTTTCTACAAGTAAGGCGATATTTGAAGGCGTTGGAGACCCAATACTTAGCAGAAAGAAAAGACGTGAGGTCCTACAGAAGGTAGGGAAACTGAAAAGGCAATTAAATGACCACTTCTCACAGAAACTCATAAAGAAACTGGGGTTAAATGGGCTGAAGAGAGCATCAGAACTGATTTTTCCATTATCATATTTACTGACAAATGCAGAGCCACTTTTGATGGTCTAGATGGATGGGATTCTGGGGGGGGTTTTCCATGACCGACCTCAGCAGACACGGCTTAAGCGTCAACAAGGTGGTGGAGGTGTAATGTTTTGAGCCGGGATAGTAAGTGATACATTTATTGGTGCATTTGAAGTGATAGGAGTTAAACTGAATGCAAAAAGGTACAGCCAGTTTCTTGAAGCTAACTCTATTCCATGGCTTGATGAGTAGACTATCGTAAACAGATCCAAATTGGTATTTCGACACAATAATGCTCCCTCACACCGAGCACGGTACACTGCTAACTGGCTTGCGGATGGAGGATTCAAATCAAACAGGATTAGGATCTGGCCAGCGAAGAGCCCCGACTCAAATCCCATTGAGAACCTCTGGGCAATGATCTAAAAGAAGTTCTATGAAGGTGGCCGGCAGTTTTCGAGCAAAGTAAGCATGTAGAACGCAGTAGAAACATCTGTAGATTCTATTCAATATCTGAAATATCAAACCTGACAAAGTCTGTTAATAGTCTGTTGAAAATCATGAAAAATGGAGGTTTTGATTAAATATTAGATTAGATAGCCGGCAGGAGACGAACCAATAAGCCCATTCCCAAAGAGACTCCGGAACTTACACCCCGGCACTCTATGAGCTATTGCCATTATGTTAGTAGGATAAAGAGGACTAGAGAAAAAAGGAAAAAAAGGCGAAGAATCTCTTCCAAACAGACGATAATGAATGCACGTAAGCACAATCAAGAGAAGCTGATATGCGGAGCTTGGAGACGTTAAACCGCGTGGTTGGTGCGGGAGAGAGAAGAAGACTGATTAAGGTGGCCTCGGAAACTTTGGCCGTTAAGAGTACGCGACTCCCGGAAGAGGAATTCTTTGCTGTAGAGGATGACTCTCCCAGTGCATGTCAAGACGATTTTTAAACGCGTTGACTGACTCCGCACTAACAATATTGGAAGGGAGTCTTTTCCAAATGCTGACTATGCAATACTGAAAGAACTGCTGACTTAAGGTCGTTCGTTCTTCGAGCTTTATTCTTGAGTTTTTGACCGTTGTTTCGCAAGCGATCATTGAAGTCTCTTTCCAAGAGCCCCGTTGTAGGCACGTCGTTGAAGCTAGTCAAATACTTGAATGTTTCTATTAGTTACCCCGTGAATCATCTTTGCTCGAGAGAGATTAGACCCAGTTCTTTTAAACGACATTTTTATGGCTTGTTTCGCAGCTAAAGTATCAATTTCGTTGCTCGGCGTTGGACTCTTTTCATGTTGTAGATATCATTGCACAGATGTGACGGCCAGAATTGAACAGCAAATTTTAAGTGTGGCCGCACTAATGCCTTGTACAAGGGAACGATGATGTCCTTGGACTTGTATCGAAAATTTCTGGCGATCAATCCGAGTATTCTGCTTGAAATTTTCATACTCCTGTCAACTTGTTGACTGTGTTGTAGTTAGTTTGTAATAGTGATTCCTAATTCACGTTGCTGGTCGACAGCAGCCAATGCCGTCCCGTCCATTTGCAATGGGGTTGAAGGGTTCACCAGCCCTGTTTGCACTACTGAGCATTTGCCGACATTAAAGCTCATTTGCCACGTTGTGCTCCATTACATGAGATGTTTAAGGTCATGTTGGAGGTCGTTTTTTTTTTTGTCAGAATGACATAGCTAAATATCATCCGTAAACTTACTGATTTTACTACGGATATCAAGATCGTGATCATTGATGTAAATTGAGAGCAGAAGCGGGCAAAGCACGCTACCTTGTGAAACCCCTGATGATATGCACCTGCGTCCAGGCGCTCATCTCATCTTCAAGCGTCACTTGCTGCTGCCGACCCGTAAGCCATGCCCCGGTCTCCGTGGATGCCAAGGGCTTCCAGTTGTTTCATTAACCGTTCATGTGGGAGTTTTTAAAAGCTTTTTGGAAGTCTGTAGATACACAAGGTCTACACCTTCTTGTTCCATCTTTAATGTCCGTCTCTTTTGAGAAAAAGTCCAGTAGGTTTATTTAGTAGCTTCTTCCATTTTGAAAGCCATGCTGAGTGTCGGATATGAACTGATGCACCCTCAGGTGATCAGTGATGCACTTTTTCAAGAGGCGTTCTGTGGTTTTGCTGACAACAGATGTAAGACTGATTGGTCGATAGTTGTTGGGGCTTTTCCTATCCCCTTCTTATGTATCGGTATCACGTTAGCTAGTTTCCAATCCTGCGGAACTTCTTTCGTTCTTAGAGACCGATGAAATATTTTAAGCAGTGGCCTCACGATGACTGGAGCCATTTCCCCTAGTATTAGGAGAGTAAGGTTGCCATGTTCAAAATTAATTTGTTAAGTTTACCACTACTGAACCCTTATTTCAGTGCTTATTGAATTGTTTTTGTTTTAATTTTCTTGTTTTCGTACGTTTGACAAAAAGTATTACGGAATACTTGTATTTATTTCCTCTTTATGACGTATTTATTTTCTTGCAAAATCTGAGGTTAGAGTAAAAATTTCGTAAATAAGCAAATTATATGATAAACTTGGTAAATTTCCGAATACTTATTTTACAAGTGCTGTTTATATTTGCAACTTAGTTAACACTGATGTTTAAAAGTTAGAAACTTATCTTGAAAAAAAAACGTAAACAAATTGTATTTGCATAATCAAAGGTAACATGCTGTAGATTAGGGTGTTTTAAGTTAAGGTCAAGATATTTGCTCTCACGCCTGTTCACATTATTTAAGCAAGCTTGTGGCGTCTGATTGCTCATACATCCTAATCGGACTCTGCGTCTTTCAATTTTTTTCAACCGTTTTCCTCTGAAACTGACTCCAATACCAACCCCGACTCCTAAATGCAGTTATCAAGTTACATGACCAACAATATAGATCAGTTATACAAGGTATCCGGCACTTTTGGGAACAAACTTTACTATCGGGTTAGGACCGTTAAAATAAACATTTTACTGAATAAAAAATATGTGGTCTAAAATGCTTCTTTAAAAAGTTACTAAAACTTAAAGTTTTAGAAACGTTGAACTAACATTCATTGGTAAGGAGTAGTGAAGAATTCAAACCAACAGTTTCACAGCTTCAAATGATTTCAAGCCCATTGCTAGTTACTTCCGATGCCGATGAAGTAATGAAAAAGGCTAAAACTACAGAAAAACAACCTTGCGAGTTTGAAACATTTATTTTTTAGTAACATCAAAACAAAGAATGGGTTGCAAATTTTTTTTTAATGCGTTCCCCAGATCTAACAATATCAATTAAAAAATTGAAAAAGTCGACACGAACTAATAATTAAAACTTGACGTTTCGGGATACTTCTCCCATTTTCAAAAGCCTAATAAAATCTTTAATAGATACCTAACAAATTTTTTTATTATTATTTAAGGAGACCTAAGTTTTGGTGTTAGCAGGGTGGGAGCTAGAGGGCTAATGACACTTAGGTCTCCTTAAATAATAAAAAAAAAAATTTGTTAGGTATCCATTAAACTAAAATAATCCGAAAACTTTTACCCTCTTCATAGGGCTTTGCAGTTCAAAATTAATTTAGTTCGTGTCGACTTTTTCAATTTTATAATTTACCAAAGGATAGTAATTTTAATGTCAATTAATATTAAGGTTTTGAAAGGCCATTACATTTGAAGCGTATTAGCTACTTGGCAAATAATAATTAATCTTTGTAAAGCAGACTTTTATTAACCCTAATAACCTGGGCTTTACATTTCGCACCTTTCATCTGGTAGGAATATTATTACTGGCGTAAAAATCGCGCACAGGCCGAAGTTATAAGAGATGCTGCTTCCATCTAATTTTTGTGATTTGAGATGTTTGTATTTTCGGTCACCGACGGCCATCGATGATGGTTATTTCATCGTTGGTCATCGCTGATGAAAGCTGGTGAGTTTTGGTTTTGATGGCGATGGAGCGATGGTATTGCATTCTCCATCGTCAGCGCGATAGCGATGGCCATCGTACAATCGGTTTTACTCTCCTAACGTCGTACCATATTCTCCGATGCCGACCTCTGGAATTTTTTTTTAGAAATGCATGTGCAAATCCCGTAGATTCTCGAATCCCACCAAGGGATGATTTTTGTACCGACAAAACTACCCGAGAAAAAGAACATAGCTAAAGAGACGATCTTGCAGGCACGATTTATATCTTCAGATTTGCGAATTTGACATGTTAAGTTAGATTGGAGGGAAAAAATCTTGGATTAAGATGGCCTCCGAAGCTTTGGCCGTTGAGAGTTCGTGACTCCTGGAGGAGGTGTTCGTAGCTGCTTAGGGTATCTCCCCCAATGCTTGTCAAGATGATTTTTAAAAGCGTTGACTGTCTCCGCACCGACATCTTCGGAGGGGAGTCCATTCCAGATGTACACTGTGAAATACAGAAAGAACTGCTGGCTTAAAGTAGTTCCTCTAGCTTAATGTCTAAGTTTTTGACCATTATTTCGCAAGCGATCATTAACGTCTCTCTCAAACAGTCCCGTTGTAAGTGCGTTGCTGAGACCATTCATATACTTCAAGGTTTTTTTTAGTTACCCGCAGAATCGTTTTTGCTCAAGAGATCAGGCACACTTTTTGCAGGTGGCACTCGTATGGTATCTAGGTTTCACTGCTGTGGTATCAATTTTGTTGCTCTGCATTTGATGCTTCCCGTGTTATCGATATCTTTACACTTCTGTGGCTACCAAGATTGAACTTCAAATTCTAAAAGTAGGCATGTAGGCCCACCAGTGCTTTGTATAAGGGAATGATAATGTCCTTCAATTCGTATTCGAAATTCCTGGTAATAAATCCCACTACTCTGCTTACCTTTTCACACTCTTGCTATGGTACTGACTGTGTTGTAGCTTGTTAGTAATAGCTATGCCCAAGTTGCGTTGTTGGGCAACAACAAGCTACCAATTCTAATCCCGTTCATTTTCAATCGATTTGAGGAGTTCTCCGGCCGTGCGTGCTTTACTGAACATTTGTCAACATTGAAGCTCATCGGCCACGTTGTGCTCTGTTCTATGAGGTGGTCAAGGTCTTGCTGGAGCTCACCTCTTTTTCTGGCAGGATGACATAGTTTAGTATCATCTGTAAATTTACTGATTTTATTGTGGATATTAAAATCAAAACCATTGATGTACATTATGAACTGAAGAGGGCCAAGCACGCTACCCTATGGACCTTCAGATGATACCAGCGTCCAGTCGCTGGTCTCTCCTTGTAGCTTCACTCATTGCTGCCAACCAGTGAACCATACCCGTATACAGCATGAATAGTTTAACTGCCTGCCATATTAAGCTGAAGTTTACGATAAAATATCTGGGGGTATAAACGGAAGCGAATCTGACTAAAAACGACCTAAAGAGTCATCAGCAAACGTTAGGTGTAAGCTTGAACTTCGCACCTAATGAACCACTAGTCTACGGGATTCTCATCGTACGTTTCTCGACAGATGGCCTTGGGTACTACAGTCACTAAGCCTGACCACCTCCCCTACTAGAGAGCCCCTTCAATATAAGCTCTCTCTCGGACGGTTAGGTGATGGCGAGGTCTGGTTCTGGTAGCGTTCCTAAATGTTTTTACTACATTGATGTAGGTTTTTAGGGTTTTGTTGGTTTTTTAGTGTTTAGGTAAGATTTTTTTTTTATTTTTTTTACTTAGCGTCAATCTTCGATTGGCCTTACTTGGCGTCAATTTTTAATCATATATTTCAATCGTTAGCAGAACCAGACCATGCCTTTCACCTAACCTTATGAGAAAAAGATCATTGGACGTTAGCAAAACCAGTCCTGGCCTTTTACCTAACCTTACACGCACGTATTCATTGGCCTGTAGGCTATTACACTTAACAGCCTTTTATACCGCACTATTACACCTAATGAACTAAAATTAGACATAACGGACCCATTTACATCCAAACTTTTCATTAGCTATATATATATATATAAGCTGCCAATTATCCATTCACCGTTAATAGGAGACTTTGTGAAAAACCTTTTGAAAATCCAGATAAACAAGGTCCACACCATATGTGGACTTCTGGTGCCTCAGCCGGTAACTTGGCAGCCATTTTCACTTTTGATGGCTTCTGAAGATCAAATGAGCTTAATTCCATGTAGAAGGACACCTTATGCCGGTGCTACACGCTTGCCTGCAGAACGACTATCTGCGTTTTGACCACCGAATCGACATCTAAAAACCTGCACATTCACGCTTCTGCGCCAATTTTAGGATGGAGCATGCAGCATTATTAATTGCGCTCGATACACTGATCAAATACGCAAAATTTTGTAAACAAACCGCCCCCAGCGACATCTACCGGCAGGTAGAGTCGCGCCAACTGATTTTTAAACGATATTTTATCATAAACTTCGACTTAACATTAATTGTGAAGGCAATGCATAGCATGAGCAATGTGTTAAAGACCGATGTGTATTTATCTGTTTGTCCATATTCTGTCTCGCTTAAAAAAAAACAGATAGACGGAATTAAGCCCAAGTTGGAGACTCTGCTCGTCCTCTCAAGTTCCATTGAAAATTGATAGGCAGAAAATAGGCCGGGTTGCAGAAGATGGCAAACGTATCTTAATTAGAGACAGTTAAAATTAAAAATGGAGATATCGCTGGCTTCGTCTCATTCGTGCGAGAATTACCTTCTCCATACATCAAATCTATGGGACAGTATCGGGCGGCCTCAAATCTAAATGCACGTCTTGAATAGCCGAAGTTGAAATCTCAGCAATGAAGGCATCCGAAGCTTCCATTGGTACTCTCACGCATCTTGAAACGTAGTTTCTTCCCACAGATGATTTCGTTGCATCATCTGTGGGATGATGCAATTGTCAACGAAACCGACGGAACATGATTTTCCACGGGCAATAGACAATTATTTCTTCTAGCTTACTGTTTTCCGTTTACAAAACAGTTTACTCGTTATAGGTCAAAATTTGAGCATATAAAAGTAAGCAGATATTTGATGCGGAAAGACGGTATCAACGGTATCATTGCTACGGAGCGAACACATTTTATATAAGCTGCTATTTTGATCAAGTTTGTTGGAGTGTTTTACTCAAGTTGTTACTTCTGCCTGCCAATATAGAAGACCTAAGGATGAGAGCACGACAAAGGATCAATGAAGAAAATTAAGAAGCAAGTAAGAGAAGAGGAGATTCTGCAACGGCCTAGAGGCATTAGGCAAACATATCGATTATTGCGTGATTTTTTTCACTCGCGGGTCCACTAGTCTTTACTATAATTCAGTTTGTTAAGTCATTTTTGTCACGATGATGAGCCTGTAGCTATTACAACACCGTTTATTTGAACGAAATTCGAGATTTGTAGACCAAGAAACCGCTCTCACTTGTGAATAGGTAGGCAAGAATATGCGTAAAATATTTGGCGCATTTGCGAGAATTTTCTCATCTTATGACTACCGTGTGTACCAGCCTTTGCAGCATCACATCTCCTGATTTGGACCCAATATGGTTGTCAAAAACTAATTAAACAAGACATTTTCTGAGAGCACTCACTCTTTAACCCCTGTCTTGGAAGTCATATTGAATATTTTAAATTGTCCAGCGGTGACAGAGCCCCACCCATCTGGATGTGAACACCTTCACCCCACAGATAAATAATCTAGAGAAAAAAAACTATATCAGCCAAACCAAGTTCGGTAACAATTTGGGTTTGACTGTCAGACTTAATCCTAAAAATGCTAAAATCTGTGCAGTTATTCCAAATAGCATAGTCCCCATTAGGAGTCTACTAATCAAAGAAAACGTACAAAGGAGAAGTACTAAATTAAACAATTGCTTAGCTACAAAAAAAAAAAAGACATAAATTAACTGGTTATCATTTGTCACAAATGTGTTAAAATATGATATCATATCCAAATAATTTCTACGTAAACGATATATCATATAACCTACGACTCTTGAAATGTCATAGTCATTGCAGAAGTAAAATAGCCGTTATAGTTTTGGAGATGCAATTTTGTCTGTTGTAAGAGACAGCCATTGTAGAAGCAGCCGTTGTATCAGCTTTACCTATACATGACATGATTGTTGTCTCTGAGCTTAAAGCGTTTTTGCTTTTTCTTCTTCTTCTTTTGAAGTACCGTACAGTATCAATCTTGACATGTTTTCTGTTGTGTGCCTTGATTATAGAAAACCAAAGCACATACTCTCAAAAACCCTTTTCGCCCTAGCTCTGTCAACGGAAAATAGTGTCAATATCATCTCCTTATTAAGATGCAGGCATTGTACCAATAACTCTCTGCAAGCGCAATGCTAATTCTCTCTTATGTTATTTTTGTATTATTCTTATGTCGATACTAAGCAGGAAAATCTCAGGATATATACTGTGCTCTAACCTTGTTGGACACAGTATCTAAATGAGAAATAAATGTTTTTGTTTCGTTTGTTTGCTCCCCTTGACAACCTCACATGTACAGACGTCCTATCGCAAAGCCACACTTTAAATCAACTACCTAAATGCTATTTTCGTCGACGTTAGCAGCCTGGAGACGGGGCCGAGACTTCAGCATGACGTCTTTGAACATCGTGTTTTAATTCATAATATATATATACATATTTATTTAAACTGTTGACAATTAGGAACGATAGTTCAAAGTTCACAACTGACACTTTTTAGATATGGTGTGAAACTTGCAGCGACTGCTTTTCAGACTGTTAAATTTTACGTAAACTGAAGCCGTGTCACGGCAAAATAAGCGGATTAGTTGAGTGTACTGAGGCGATTAGAGCCGATGAAAGTCTTTTGTGAGCACCAGACTTCAAGCGGATTCCACTGTATCTCTTTTTCTATTACAAGACTTTGCATAGTAAATTTGAAGCTGTATAAAATTCATTTCATCAGTGGGGCAAAATATCTAGTCTCATTTAAATGTATGCTTAATGTTCGCTAATTATGATCAGGAAACGCTCGGAAAAGGAGTTGGTAAGAAAACAATAAATATAATGCAGAGATAAACTATGTTTTAATAGTGAAAGCAAAATTCTTGTTACACAACAAAATCATTGCATTTCTGAAGGGAAATGCTGATCTGTTAGTGATGAGCCTATTTGTTGTAGACCTTGACGATGGTGTAGCCGTTGTTCTTGGAGTTCAGGAAGAGGCGCTCGTCAGCGATGCGGCGGTCAAGAGGGAAGCCCATGGGCTGGTGGTCGGGGTACTTCTCACCATGGATGCCGCACTGGGTGTGGCTGTGGGCATCGGCTTCCTCAAGAGAATCGTGCTGAGCATCGGCAGCACCATCAGTGACGGCCACGGCAAGAGCGAATTCCATGCCGGTAGCGGTACCCTTAGGCAGCAGCATCCTGTTGGGGATACCGCAGGCCCTGTCGTACTTGGCGAAGTCGAAGTCGGAGCTACCAGCGACAGCCTTGTCGGCTTCTTCCAGGAGGGTAGCAAAGCTTGGGACGTCAGGGACGGTGACGGATGAGTCACTGGACTTTCGCACGATTTCATTGTCCCCAGCAGACACTGTGAAGTGAAAACTACGTTTAGCGATCATCTCCAAGCAAAATACATGAAAATAAATATATAAAAAATAGAAATAGAAGGAAAGTGGCAGGATGCATAACGTATGTCGAAGTGGATATGCATTTTGTGACAGAGAGGCGCACGGGGAATGAGGCTGAACAGTAGCACAATGACGTCATGTTCTGCGCTCTTCCCATCTCTTTCGCTGGGTTAGTTAAATGTTGTGGCAGTTTTTCGAAATATGGGAGGCCTTCGATCGAATGCCTCTTCTTTTTTATAATAACTCAATGTCTCTACAAGATGTGAGCCTTTAGCTACATGGAGCTTGGCATTCAGTGCATAGATCAGCCTTAGCACGTTTTGACATTACAATGAAAGGTATAGCACGTAAACCTCTACACTGTTATTCATGTGGATATAGATGACGGCATTTATATTGTGGTTGCAGTCGCCAATGCTTAGTGCATGCTATGAACTATTTTTATCGAAAGAAAAACTTTCAACAGCTCCACATTCAGCAATGGACAAGACCCCTGGATGTAAGAATTTTAACAGGTGTCCAGAATTTAGGAGATTATGACTGGCGTAATTGTATATGTACCAGTTGTATGCAGTTCAATTGAACTGGCTTATTCAGTACGAGCATTCTCCTATAGAAACCGATTCGTTTGTTCTGTGTGCAGCAGACTACAGTATACTTAGCACTGTAATGAGAGCTACTGATTTAGTATTTTCGTGACAGTTGTCTACATATCTATAAAATGGCAAAAATGTAATTTAACCTGAATTCTACACATGACTCTTTCATATCCAAGAATTATAATAGGCATCCAAAATATAGAAACTAGAAGCACTTACGTTTGGTCCAGAACTTGTCCATCTCAATGCAGTTCCATCGGCCTTCTTCGAAAGTGAAAATGACTCCATTGCTGTCACGGCGAGGGCAGAGGAAAACACGAACAACTGCGTGCTCTTCTGCAGCACTATTGATGTGAAATTTGTAGCTGAAGTCGTTATGGTTGAGACGGGACACGTAAGCTGCAACATCAACTTCATCCACACTCTCACTGGAATCAACTCCCATCTTCAAATTAAACTCGTAGTCTTCGAAGTAGGTTGAAAGTTCTCCGTCAACTTCAATGCTCGTCAGTTCAACTCCAGGGAAGCCGAGTTCCTCAGCAGTGTATGGAGGGAGCGAATCCTTATGCTCCTTGAAGATGTTGTCCATGTATTTGTGGAGCCTGAAGAAGGCAGGGTCACGGGTAGCGGTTTCGAAGTGCTCCATAACGCTGGGAGGAAGGTTGAATTTTCCATGAGGATCAGCTTGACGACCCAAGATGATATGAGCTTCGTTGTGGAGAGCCCCGTAGTATTCAGCGTTAGGACTGTAGAGGGAGGATTCAATAATGTCGCCAAGATGGTCAATACCTTCAGCATTCCTGATGTCAATGTGTGAACCGTCGCTTGCGGTGATGTATCCATGGGCAATGGCGTCGCGGATGCGGCTCTCGTGGATGATCATGTCACGGACTCGGACTACGCCATCGACATCTTCGAATCTCACGTTGTCGGGACGAGTGGGGAACTCACCACCATACCTGTAGGTAGTGTGGGGGGCGAAACCTTCCCGGATGGGTCTATCCCAGTAGAGCTCATCGACCAGATCCAAATGGTTGGACAAACGCTCGGAGTCGAAGCGAACAGTAAGCTGGTGATGAGCCCAGAAGAACAATTCTCCCTTGCGGTCCAGGTGGTAACCGTAATCATCATCCCACCAGAAGGGGAAGTCCAAATGCCAGGTTACGTGGTGGACATTCATGCCGATATCCTCACCAAAGTAAGCAACACGTTGTTCGGGATTCTTTCTACTGCCAGTAAACTCCATCTTGAACTTGCCAGGAGTCTGAGTCATCTGAGCGGTATAAGCTTTCTGGATCACCTCAGAGTTGGTGAACATGTGAGGGGTCACTTCATACAGAGGAGGCAGAACGATACCATCTCCGAGATTGGAATGGATCACAGCTGCGTAAATGGCATAGATGAACTCGCCCTCGTTCATGTGCTCGCGGAAGTAAGCAGCATTGTTTACGGCGACCTCCCAACTTTTGCAGTGCATGAGCACGTCGAAGAGCATAAGGGCTTCCTCTCGCTGGCGGGTGTTGAAAAGCGAGAACCAGTGGTGCTGTTCCAAGAGACGGTTGTCGTTCAGTTCCTGCACGAGACGTTGCACAGCTGCTCCACCATCAGTGTAGAGGGAGGTGTCAGCATCAGGCTGGAAGCTTGCAGCGGCTTCCTTGAGTTCGTCGAAGCGAAGAGGCTCGGTCGAGCGGTACAGCAGGCGGTTGATGGTCTGCTGTCGCTGGGCCAAAGAGCCTGCGGACAATTGGAAATTTTAAACTTGCTGCAGTTACTTAACGTGATCAACACCTAGCTATTTCAGGTTCTGTGAAGTATTATTACACGTTCGTTCAGTCCAACTGCCAGACTACACGTACAGTTGGCTAATGATGTCGTGCTCTGCCCTCATTAAGCTCAGATTGATACGAGGAGCGTTGAAAATGTTTTGGCATCAGGGCAACAACACAAAATTATTTCAGATACACATTTATTGAACCTTTAACTCCTTCATCACAGTGTTCTCAAAGGCCTAAGCATTCCTGGAGCAGTGCTATTCACTTGACACAGTACTCAAAGTACTAGCAAGGAGTTGCAATTTTTAGCTCTAAGCAAGTTTTTCTGGTAACTTTAAATGTTACCAAAACTCATATGGTACCAGGTCAGGACTGTAAGGTGGATGGTTAAGAAGTTACAGCTTACTTCGCTCAACAAACTGATGAATTTTGGTTGGAAAACTTGCTGGAATCCATTTAATAATATAAAAGGACTTTTCCAGAAGGTTAAATTCAGAACTGAAAAGTATACCTGCTGGTGAGCATCTGAGTGTTTTTTGTAAGTGGATGACATTGCTCCAGAAGTGCACAAAGCTTTAGAAGAGTATGAGGTTCAATAAATGTGCATTTCTATTTGTTTTTACTATTATTTTTGTTATTTTTTGCTAGAGTATTGCCATAACTTTTCGAACGCCGCTCGTCGTAAGTTCCGAAACTTTTTTTGATCCGCACCAGTCCGGGTTTTAGTGGTTGATTGGGGTTACGCGGCAGCGATGCTCAGTAATAGTTTTCTTCGGCAAACTTTAGGTAGGACTTATGTAGAATAAAACAGTTTTTGTGTTCAATAGAAGAAGATAAAGCATAAGGTATAGATGGTTCAACATTTTAAGCCATTCTAGATATTTAGAACAATGACATAATTACGCAGTTTGCTTAATAAGTTGATATAATAACTTTGTATAATAA
Organism: Parhyale hawaiensis; assembly: GCA_001587735.2. Lineage (NCBI taxonomy): Eukaryota > Metazoa > Arthropoda > Malacostraca > Amphipoda > Hyalidae > Parhyale > Parhyale hawaiensis. Next base: position 28,768,919 of record LQNS02278096.1, on the reverse strand, counting down.
TTCACTTCGTGTTTTTATTAATTTATTAATAAATATGTTTATGCTAGAGGGCCCGCGCTGTCAAAATATGACAGCGGATAATTTGTGATGAGCGGTCTTTCATTGACCATACTCATCTTTCGTTATTACAATTCCTAACCTAAAAGCACCTGGAGATGAGCGTTTACGGCTTCACAACTGCTGAACATCGAAACTTTTTCTCGCTTTGACATGGAGAAAATTCATTGCAATCAGCTACGCTCAAAGTTATAGTTTCGTTTTGGTATCAAGGATGCGGTAGGATGGCGCATAGGTCCAATGGTTTTGTTGCTTCGGGAAAGCTGTTTCATCGATCACTGAATTAAGGTTGAAAGAATAACTGGTGCAACGAAATAATCTGATGAAAGATACTAAGAATCATAATGCATGAGAGTGCTAATGGCAGCTCCAGAGACAGGATCTTCAGTTCAACTTCTGCAATGCAAGAAGTGCATTCAGACATAGTCACCCTATACTTTGCCATAGATTGAATGTATGGTAATACTCGTTCAAATCAGACTAAGCCTTCGATATCTCATTGTTTGAATTTCAACTGTCGCTGATTAAGATACGTTTGCTATTAACTGCAACCTCGTCAAAGTTCTACCAATTTGTTTTCAGCTGACCCGTGAAATCTTCACCGTCTGCCGGGCACTAGGGAATGCAAATATTGTAAGCTTGCCATCATCTGCAACGCGGCCTATTTTCTACCTATCAGTTTTCAATGTAACTTGAGAGGACGACCAATATGCCTCCAACCTGGGTAATTTTCCGCCTATCTGTTTTGTTAATGCGTGACAGAAAATGGATAAATAAATAAACAAACAGATAAATACACACGGGTCTTTATTATATTGTAGATCTTTCCTGTCAAGCTCCATGGGAATATCAAAGGAAAATATTCAATTGCTGGCCGGACCCTTGAATTATTCACGGCTTGGCAGGGTCTTTTTACGCTCTATGGAAATAAGATGGAAAGAAATTCAAGTGTTGGACGGACCCGTGAATTTGTCACGGCTTGGAAAGTTTTTTTCTTCTCAGGTTAGCCTTGAAAATTCCTCAATAATAGACAAATCAGTACTAAACAATAAATCACATCGTGTTTTTATTTATTTATATATATATATCAAAATTTTTATGTCCCTCTCTATGAGAATAAGATAGGATTAAAACACGACGTGAATAGTGAGGCAGAATGCTGAATTTTCATTTGAGAAGCCCGACACAGGTGACAACGGGGGTATTTCTTAAGTACTAAGTTTCTGCCGTCATTTGATGGCGGGCCACTAATAATAAATAAAACTTTCAATATATAATAAGCAAAAAAAATAGAAAGGCATAGGTAACTCTGGGGTCAGATTTGCCTTCTATATAGTCGTATGTTTGAACCTTATCCTTGTATCAATCTTTACTTCTACAGTAGGTACTGTTGTTGGATTTCGGAGGTTAGGAACAAAAGAAAAAATACACAAATATACGGAGTTCAATGGCAGGCTGTCGTGATAGAAAATGCTTTAAACTGCACCACTGGTGTGTATGTGTGTATTTTTATTTCTAGCAACAACATATCGTTGAGTTTATACACGAAACTTATTACAATTGCTAGGCAGATGTCTACACCTGTTTAAGACTGCGGTTACAAGAAGAATGATGCAATTCCTCGAACTTCAAAAATAAACTGAAGTGGAGTTAAAAATATCGGTAACTAGTAACGATCGTTACTGAGTCATTACCCTAGATTTTATGGCGCATGAAACCGATATATTTCACACCAAGGACCATCTAATTCATAATACTGTACCATTCTTAGCATGAATTATCATAATCTCTATGCAACCGTAGTTATAGTTTCAACATTTTCTCGGGAATTTTTCTATGCCTTTTTTGACTCACAACCCCATTTAAATGAATTTCGCAAATTTTCTCTCGGCGTGTTGCATAGAAAAATGAGGATGGAGGTGCACTGCGCACCACCGCGTCTCGAGCTCAGGGGTATGTAGGTCCTTGTCACCACAGTTGGGGAAACACTTCTGTGTACCAATTAAGCAAATTAATGAGAATAACTACATGTCCCGCTACGTTATTACTATCATCATTATCACTAATGTACTCCAGCCATCAAAGATGACCTCAAAAATTTGTATTGTGATAAAGCGTTATCATTGCCTTGCTTGTGATTCCCATCTTCCTGCAAAAGATACATCATACCTACAGGCCTGATCTTCTATTCAGCAAGCAAAAGTAGAAGTTACCATCTATGTAAAATTAGACATCAGGCACAAGAAGTTGTGTCCTGTAAGCAAATTTGTAAATTTTATATCTATTTGATAGTCAAGCACCAGTAATAAAATTAGGTAAACCTATTAAATGGCCTGTAAGCGTTCAGTACAGTATCCTGGATGCAGGCAGAGGCTACATCAGGATCAAAGTTTGATTGAAATTGAGAATAGAAAACGTAATGAATGACGGGACCTGAATCACTCGAATGCAAAACGTCCAAATAAAAGACACATTCAAAACATCCCCAGCGTCATGGCACCTAAAAAAAAACTACACCCAAGAGAATATCCACCTCAACTGTGGAGGAGAAAAATGAAGATGGAGGCACTAATTTTGGCATACTGGATATAAATACTAATTGTCTACGACGTCTACATTGTTGTAGTACGATCTGTCTTTGGAGACACAGACTTTGCGAGCTGTTACTACCTTTAACTGGGTGTTACTGTCTATAAAAGATGAGATACACGACGCCCGCGAGTATTATTTCATAGTGCAAGTATCCGTTCTTTAAACATCCTTGGACACTACAAGGGTGTTTTAAGAAGGGGAGAAACATACTGGAGGAGCTGTAAGCAAAGACAGAAATTTTCAGTGACGCAAGAACTGCATTGATGAGTATGAAATCGTACTGGTCTACGTAAATCATTATGAGTATTTTTAAAAATATTTTTCGCGTTTTATAAATACTTTGGAACTCAAGCTAGTCTGCAACGGTTTCTATTAGAGTGACAAAATTGTTTCTTGATTTCATCGTGAATACACTTTTTACTACTACGAAGAGTGTTGTTCTGTTTGAGGTCCATTATGTTCAGTTGAAGTTTGCATAAATCAACTTTGGGCCCCACTTGGCACGAGACCAGATATCTGTGAACAGTTAAGTGTGATCTGATCTACGGTCGAAGTATCTGTTCAGCTCACTGAAGAAATTCTATCACCGAAATTAGCTGCTTACCTCCAGCGTCGCTAAAGAAGCTCGGCCAGGCACTGGCGCCGGCGACGGCCACGCAGAGGACGGCAAGTATCAGCTTCATCTCGACTTCGGAACTCAGGCTGAACACGACTCTGCCTGCAAATGCACCGCCTTATATACCTGCAATTTGCATTTTTAACCTCGACATTTATCAAGGCCCTTGTCTGAAGGAGACAACGAAGGTGCTTGAAAGCTCCTTACGAAGCACTTTTCTTCAAGAGCAGGTACTGCATGCTCGCCTTGGCTTGGAGGAGACAGTTATCTGTAAAAACATCTATTACGTAACAGGACTTATTAAATGAACCGAGAATGAAAGTTCTTTTCATTTTTAAAGAAGTAAAGTTTAATGCCGTCTATTGGAAAATATAAATTTTAGCACAAGCATCGAAGCAAACACACATGGTGATGAATCACGTTCACGCAATTGTAAACTGTTGTCTTCCGCAGAGCGAACGAAGGCAGCATGGTAACATAGTTGCGTAACATAGATTGTGTAAGCTACTGTTTTAAGTTTCTACTGGACTCTTTTCAAGTCTCCTGCTCTGTAGTTATAGTAAGAATATTCGCTGCTTGCATAGGAATCAAAGGGTAACTTTCCTAAAGTTCAGGCCTGTTTAATTCTCATCGGTAGCGGCATGTAATTCATTGCCGAATTTGTTCTCGGACTATATATGTACTGCTGATCATAAGTTAAAGACCAGTTGAAACACTGAAAAAAAAAAAAAAACTTTCTTACGTGGATACACTTTACAACTTAGCTAACTACATTTTACTCACTGCTAAAGGTAATGAAGAAGAAGAAGAAGAAGACAGAATTTCACTCATTTTGATTTAGTTTCAATATCACATTTTAAGTAATTCAGGTGCTTGTCAGCAAATCAAAAATTACAAGCAACTTAAAAAGTAAACATACTTCACAACGAAGCATAAGTCAACAAAATAAGGTTTCAGTAATGAGCCATGTCGCCATTCTTCTTGATAACCTGAAAATTCTCCATGGCATGCTTGCATTGAATGTTTCAACTTTCTAGAGATGTTAGGGAAATATTAGTTCAAGCGCTGAAGATGGCATCATGCACGAAGATCACTTACTGTTTCTAACTGTTATCCATTTCCGTGGACATTCTTTAAAATCCATCGATAAATGTTCTCTGTTGGATTCTAATCTGGAGAATAGGCTTAATAACGGAACAGAGAAACATCATTCTAATTAAATAGACTTAGTCTTCGAGGCATTTCCTCTGAGTTGAAGGAACAATCCATCACCACACATATACGAGGGCCATCCGTCGAGACGGGTGCTGCCTGCACCATATCAACTTAACCAGCAACTGTTTGACCTCCCTGTCCAACTTGAAGTTGCCTTGCGATTCTGGAGGAGAAGGTAGTCCACACCAAGATGAAACCTCCGCCACTGTGAAACACACACAAAAAAGAAACTGTGGGCAACTCTTACTTGTACCAGTAACCTTTGAAGCCATCAAGACCGTCTAGGTATACTTTTTCTCATCAGAGAACAAAAGACTCTTTCACTTTTCAATACCCTATGTTTGGTTCTCTCTGGCAAGCGCAAAACGAGCTGCATTGTCACATGTAAGCACACGAGGCCTTCGTAATTTTTTCTTTTTAAACCCTGTTACTTCAAACGTCGCCTTACTGCCACTAGCATTACTGTCTTAATTTGTCTTGAAGACCATCCCCAATCTTGCCTGACATCCCAACAGATTCTTCAACACGATGCTACTGTTTTTTTTTTCTACCACCTCATTTTGCTATTCATAGCTGTCAGGGTTGTTCAGTAAGTTGAAAACCGCTGTTTTACTGCGCTTAACCTAGGCTGAGATTGCACGCTGTGACAAACCTTGCTTATGCAACTCAACCATCCGACCACTTTCAAAGGAGGATAATTTTTTGGCTTTTGGGCGAAGTGACGCATATACACCGTGCGTGACAACTACACCCGAGGTGACATCCATGAATTTTCCTACATTGAAACTTTATGCCACTTGGTTTTAATTTTTTATCTTATGGTATGCTCCTCTGTTACTAAAATGTGATTTCCTACTTAAATTTTCTGGAAAAGGAATGTTTGTCTTCTTCTTTCCCTATCTTCATCAATATAATTTGTAGCTCGAAATGTTTGACACTCTCATTCGAAATAATGTTTTTTTTTTTTCAATTGTACAATTCGTCTTAAACTTATAAGCTAAAATGTAGGATACTCTTAGCATTTACAATTTAAATTCATTCCTGAGTGCTACTTCTCAAACAGTATAGGACATCGTCAATAAGTATGTTAACTTCCTGAAACACTACCCCTTAGCCGGGAAGTTAAGAGCGATAATCTTTTTTTATACAATAGAATTAGTACAATGAAAAAGCGTACACCACTATATCTTTAAACCTTAAACATTAACTTTTTTCAACAGTCCTCGAAGAGTTGAGGCTGATCTTGAAATTTTGACACAATATTAGGTTTTCAAAAAAGCGTCCAGCGGGAAACGATGGAGACCCAGTAAGCTTAATAAACCATATAAAGTATACTTAAATGGTACTCTTGGTATTGCTACGAGCGTGCCCGGACGTCAAATTTAATGTACGCTGGTACTCATGGAACATCCATAGTTCTTTCCTGTTTGAATTATAATTTATACAATAATGTCAATTTGATGTTCTATTTAATAAACAAGAGAGACGAGAACAACTATTTTCATTTAAGATAAGTCGTAAGGTCCCACGCTCCTCTCTGAAAAATTATTTTTAAAATTACTTCATTTTGAATTTTGCCATACATAGCGTGCTTCATGGTATAAAAATTTATTATGCATACTGCATATACATAAAAATACGAGCACTTATATCCCACGGTAATTATTAAGAGAATTGTAGCGTGTCCAGCTGCCGAAAATGACGTCGAAAAACTTGAGACAAGCTTTCTCCAGTAATCAAATTTGACTCCCTGTTTTGGTTATGATCGGTGCATGATAACTGCCAATTATATTACCTGAATAGGTGAAAGGGGCGGATCCCGATGATGCTGCTGCTGCGCAGAATAAATAAGCAGTCAATCCTCATTCGAAACGAGAACTGTACCTGCGTAATCTCGATACTCCCTGGCTTTACTCAAATCCAAACTTTTTTACTGCAGTGAGAAAGTAAACAGTTTGGCTAAAAATAAGAACTGCGTTCTCAAAACCGAATTTTTCACTTCCCTTAAATTTGTGGCCTTGTTGTGTAGAATGTCGTAATCGTTTCTGCGTTGATCCTTCTCTCACTTCGTACATTCACAGCATCTAAAACAATGCTACTGTTGATGTTCTTCGGATGCTTTTCAATGTTGAGACTGCAAATATGGCCTAGAAAGAACTGCATTCAGTTTCAAAGATGCCTTACTATGGTCAGTATCGTTCATTTGGCATAATTTTCGCCTATCTAAACAGCTCACTGTGTCCTTCTGCAGCACGAACTAGTGACGCCGTTGCAAAGCAAAGGACGTCACCAATTATTTTACAGAGCAATGTATAGTATTTTAAACATATGGCACATCTCCTGATATTTAAAAGAATTAATGAAAAAGCGGTGGCATGGCCAATGGATGTATAAAGATATTTTATGATAGCTATTTTAAATTTAAAAATTCAACTGGAAAATATACTCTTCATGAACAATTCTTGGAATTACTCTTGCATCCGAACTGTAATAGCTCATTTTAGGGCGGTGTCTTGCTATTGATGCGAGTTTTACAGTTCATGAAAGCCAAGATCACCCTTACTTTTCTTTAAAACAAGGAAGAATAACGCTGAATAGTAGTCTTTTTCCGAAATTGTTCAAAATTACTGTACTGCATTTGGGGAGACAGAGGCTTCTTTGATTAATAGAAACGTGAAGCGGCCCTGCTTACACTGGACGAAATTTTGGAATCTTTCGATGTACTTAGATGCATCAAAATTACATGCATTATTATCCCAAAACCGAAAGACGTCAGCGCTCAATAAATTTGCTAAGTGCATCATCGTGATCCCCTTTAACTACCTCTACTGTAATTATAATAATAAATGCCTTTATTGTGCATACAGTACATACACCTGACGAGGTGTTCCTTTTACTTCTATCATAGAATTTGGAAGCTTAAATATTGAAGAAAAAAGAAGCTAGCGCTGTGAGAATCCGAGAATCGATGTGAGCTGACGAGAGGTTTGTCATTCCTCTGCAGCTCAGACTGCTCCTGGTTTGCACACTTATTTTATATTCGGCCGCCGCCCCACTGAAGCAACAAGCGATGCAATGCGATTTTTGCGAGAAGCTTATTAATTGCGTGTGCCCAAGAGCGACGTACGTTTCATATTCGACCACACTAAAGCGATGCGGCAGCAACGTGAATTATGTGGGTGCGTATGTACGTTCACCAATCTTGAAAAGCGGTGTGAAGTTTCGCCGACATAACTACAAAATACAAGCGGACAATATTGCGAAACTACAATTGTGCCAATAATCGATTCGCGCTATGTTATTAATGATAGCTATTTCTTTGCATGGACGTAACGGAAACTGATAAACACATTTCCACAAATTGGCGAGATTTGTGCGCTGATCCACTCAGTTGCTGACGACATTAGCCTTGCCTATTTAGAACGCGCGGTGTGAGTTTTCAATATCTATCGAAGCTTTCATTAAAGATAAATTGCAGCACTGCTTAACATTATGAAAATGGTGTTTACTCATTAGCAATAAAATCAATGGAGAGGAAACTGTCATAACGAAACAGTCTATGTTTTCACGTTTCCAGCAAAATAAAACAGGATTGGGACAAGTTCAACCCCGTTATAGTGACATTTGTGGAGTAGTTCACTCAATTAATTCAATGAACTGTTCTCCATGTTAAAAATATGTAGCATTTCCCATTGCAATGTAACTGCAATTTCTATCTGATTTATCCATTTGTCGTAGAGAAAGCTTTCAGTGTGAAATGTTTTATTTTGGGGTTATTGCACTGAGGCGCGCACAGATTCCGACACACGCATGATGATGTTCTTCATGATACTAATATTCCATTTGGAAATAAAGTTACAGTTTAGTGCAGTCGATAAATTGTACTAAAGTTATCGAAATCCATTGGACGCATAACTAGAAGTTACTCTTTACGTAGTTCAGCGTGACTCACTCTTGTTGTCATAGAGTATAGGGCAGATTCTGATATCGAAAGCGCCACGCTGATTGGTGAATCATTTTCACTTCGTAGTTGCCCACTGCCGCAAGTTCAGTGAAGTCACAACAGAGAGTTCGGGATCATTTTCGTAAAAAAGGACACTATTTTCCAGCATAATTCTGTGAAAGCTACACAAAATATTTGTTTAACACTGACCGCTACTAAATTTGTATAACTGCTTAAGTAAGACCAAAAATCAGGGAACATAATAGCATCAAGTTGTCTTAGGTTGCCAACGAGCAATTTCGTTCAGCCATGTGCAAACGCTGAAGCCAAGTTGCGGATTTAAATTTGCAATAATTTTCGTAAGAAGACGCATACAGTTGATAACATTGAAGCCAAATTGGCGAATGCTATTGGACATTTGTCTGAGAGTGACTTATGACGCTACCGTTGGCGAGTAAACCTTTATTAGCTTATAGAGTTTAAAAATGCAATGTAGTTCCGGGCAAGAGGGGACTAACTTCTAACTTGTGAGGAACGCATTAAATTCTTCTGGTGCCCATTTATCGTTATTTAAGGCACTGGCAAGCAAACGTATTGTAGTTTACACCATTTACGCTTCAAGAGTTATTAGAAGTTATTTGATATATCAAGTCTCTCCTGTCATTGCATCTTCGTCTTCCTCTTCCTTCTCTACAAATGTATCAAGCTCTTCTTCAGTGGTAATTTCATTAGGAGCAGCCATTAGAAGAACAGACGATCCTAATCCAACTAGTGGTTCTTGGCCAAACGTTACTTTAAATGGACTTAATCCGGTGGTTCCATGACAACCAATGGTCATTTGCCACTACGCAAACTTGAGACCCACAGACATTTTTTCTGCTGTTATTTTCCTGCATACGTCGTTGGTTGGATCTTTTCACTTTCGAATAAGTCTGATAAGTCTGTCAGTGTTGCCAACCCGCAGGTTCTCGTAGTTTTTTTTTTTTTTTTTAAGTTGGAGTCAAATGAAGACTTGGCACCGAGAAAACTTATCCTCGGCAAATCTTCTATTCAGCTTGTCACGTTCAGCAGTAGGTCGCAAGACAGCATTTTCCGCCTCTGATTCTTGAGTCTCACGTAGCTTCATTTCAAAGCCAGCTTGATCCATAATGCTTTCCTGGAAAGATAGATAGATTTGATGTACGCGTGAGTCTGCTATGTGAAACATCAAGAAATATACCCTATCCACATCAGGCAAAATATGCTTGCCTATTCTGAAAGTAGCCGTATTGCTTAATATGCAGATTATTCACACATTTTGCATAATTTAACCAATAGGCAAAATACGTGGTTAACGTGCACCTTAGGCAATTTCTACTGCCTACTGTACACATTTTTTAGGCAATTATGTTCACAATGAGCGTAAGACATATATAAATGTATATTCAGGGATTGGGAGTTTAATTGTAACTCACCCTATGAGGGGCTGTAAGGGGTATTACTGTATTAGTATTTTTTTCTACCGAGCTAGGCGATTAGGTGTAAACGGCTTATATGCTGGTTCAGGCGTTTTTGATCTTGAATAAGTGCTGAGGTGTATTTTTTATAACTCATGAGAGGTTGAAGTGCAATCGGCTTTCAATAAGCTCACCTATCCCAACCTACCTTAGAGTTACCTAACCTAAACTAACAAAAAAAATTAAAAAAAGATCGACTGGTTCCCCCTAAGTCTCGAAATTAAAAAGATTTCAATAAAAATTCATTAGAACTTTATCTGAGCCTGACCTTGCCTTTCCTAACCTTACACAAGCAAGCATTTCAGTTTCTCTGTCAGAAAACGCCATGGAAATGTCCGAAGCTTTTTGTGTCGTTTACTGTAATTTTCTTCCATCATAGTTATAAGGGAGTAAATACGCTTATTGTCGCATTTAGTTGAAATCTGCTACAGTTAAACCCTTCAGTATCTACATATACATGTAGTTTATGTATTTTCATCCAAAAACTACCAGAAGAAATGACCTATCAACACAATATCTTGCAGGCAGTTGGGTATATTGACCTAGATGTGAAAATGCCAAAACTACCGCCTCAGCATTTCCAGCCGACCTTCCTCACAATTGCTAGTGTTATATGCCAAGAGTCGTGTATGTTTTGCCTACGCATACAATGATATAAATCGAATGTTGGAGACACCTCTGAAAGCTGGGGTAAAAGTTACTTTGTAATATGTCAATATCGTTGCTTGATCATAATGATCAACATTGGCTGATGTCATGGAAGTGAACGCCGCATTATATCTACAGTACAGTGTGTCCAACGCATCAGCAACAATGTGCCTTGATAGCACTCCTCTATATAAGTGCTCGCACATTTTATGAATATTTGCGGGTAAACGGATTGAGTTAACAGTCTAATGACGAAAGTTATTCAATCCCATAATGATTTTCAAAGTACTGTAACTTAGAAAACCTGAATTTTAACAAAAATATCAACTGTATTATACTTAATGATTAACGGATTACTATTATGTGCCCAACACTCTTCCTAAGCCCATACTCTCAACAAATTTTTTTTCTGGCTATCTTAAGAAAAATATATGGGAATGCCAATCTCCTAAATGTCCGAAAGTTGAAACTTGTTAATATTAAATATGCAAGCAACCTAGAAACCTTCACAAATGCAAATATTAGCCACAAATAAGACGACATCGTAATGCAGTATGACGATTTCGGTTGGGGTGGATGCAGATCTATCCCCAAAAGCGAGCACAGCAACAGAGCTGCCAAAAATGTTTACCTTGCACTACAATAATTGTAATCTAATCGTCTGAGTACCACCGCCAGACATCGTTACAGCAGCGTGATAAGCCTCGCTCGATGCTCTCTCTTCACGCTGAGAAATCTTTGACCTTTTCGCTTTCTCATTATTAAGGTCTAAGTTTTATCCTACATGACTTCAAGGTGCTGTGTGATACATATTTTTTTATCTATATGCTCCCTAATTCTACGGGATAACCCTTATGCACGTCCCGTCGACGCATAGATTTTTGTTTCGGTAAGTTTGTATAGAAAAAAGGAACAATACAAAACCACGCGGTTAGTGAGGCTGTCAAAAAATGCATAGATAGGATTTGTCGTAGGACAGAATCAAACTTGTCTCAATAATGCGTCTTAGGCTTGCAGCTACAGAGCATCATCTACGTAGTCAAAAGTAGCATCAGGAGAAATCTACCCAATTGAAGAGCAGATTCCTCACTTAAAGCTGTTATGAATTCATGCTAATTTGTCTTTGACTTAGTAGCTACAGTACAATGACCAGGCTAACGCTAACTCTAGGTAATGTAAATTCTTTGAGTAATCTACAGCTGTGCACCCGAAGTTACGGTACATCTTCATGTTCAGATATTCACTTGACCCACAGAGCTTTGAAAAATATACCGGCCGCTATTTTTGTATGTACCGAAGAAGTTACAAAACAATAAATGCATAGAGGAGGCTATGTTTGGACTAGTTGACCCATTAGTCGAAAATGATAGCAAAGAATCTATATCCGCACCAAATCAGTGATCCTCCTTTTAATCAACATAGGATTGAAGGGAATGCATATAGCATTGACTATATCTACACCCTGCTGTTCCTCTATAATAATGGAAATTCCACTGCAGTAAAGACATAGCTCTGCTTTCAGAGCAGCACCAAGTGCGATAAAAATCGATCGGTAACGCCTGCTCCGGGCTTTCTCCAAGCTGGCTTATTCTCTGATACCCTCCGTCACGCTGTTAAGGATTTAGATTGCGGTAGAAGAAAATTCATCCACCGGAAAACAAGTTGAGATGCCATGAAATTTTAGCCTCGGGAGTTACAGTGACAAACGCAGCTTTTAAGCTAGAGAGCAACGTGAGAGCGCATACCTCCGCCAAGCAAGGCAACGGTAACGAAAAATTAAAATTAATTCTGAAATCATGATTATCTGTGTATCAACGCCAAAATCTAACCATTTATGCCTGTCAATAGTATTAACAGTTTCCGTAATTTTATTCTAGATCCATTGATAACTTCATGAGTTATGCTGCTAATAAACATTATGACAAACATAAGTCGAACATAGAAATGGGGCAACCGATCATCACCAAATTTAATCATTTAAGTCTTTTAGCATTACTAACAAGACTATTAATTTCATAAAGATCCATCCATAACTGTCTTAGTTATTGTATTAACATGCATAAAATATAACACAGCGTCAAACACGTGAACGAACAAACAAATCATTGCAGAAAGTTGGTTATTTACTATTCGTAATATACCTAACAACTCATGTAAATATTTTGAAAATCCGTGCATAACTTTTTGAGTTATGCCACTAAGAAAAATAGGCAGACAAACAAACAGATGAACGAATTTTTACCAAAAGTTAATCATCTATTACACTTAACATGCCTAACAATCCATGTAAATTTCGTAGAGATCCATCCATAACTTTTTTGAGTAATCTTGGTGACAGACAAAGAGACACGACAAAAACATAACCTCTTTGGCAAAGTTAAATATATTGTCAAAGATGAAAATTCTGCATTTTCTGAATTTCGCTTCGCTTTGAAAACTAGCTCGGTACTTTTTGACATGACGATGAAGATTCTACTTTTTAGCGTATATGAAAGGCGTTATCTTTGATAGAGTTTTTGATCCTGTCGAGCATAGTAAGCTTTATCGCATATTTTTTTAACTAAAATAATTCTTCGTAGCTGTTAGAGAGGTTCAGTCTTGGAGAGAGTTTTCGTTCCTTTCGTGCATAATCCATATCGCTTATGCTTTTTTTAGTTGAATCTCTTCGTAGCAGTTAGGTAATACTCCACGCTGACCAGACGCTTGTTTTACATTCAATTTACATTACAACCAAAGTTTCAACGCTTGAAGGTTCAACCATTGGTTGGTATCCAGGTTACGGTAAGCTCTGAGTATTTCCGGTGAAGTATTTTCATTGAACTATATTTGCTTAGTGCTGCTCAACTTTTGACCAATTCCAAATTTATATTCTCTCCTAACCATGCAAGGCGAATATATTACTCGAGCAAAACTCATGACGGTAGCACCTGCGCTTCATTAATGGAAGATCACACCTGTATGGATGACACATATAGTACTCAAAACTTAATCTGGGAGCAAGAACTAGAAACCTTAATTATAAAATTTTTACCGTTATTTGTGACGGCTTGGCCCTCTGGTACAGCATATCTACAAACAACTTCTGTACATTATATCGGCTTCTGAAACTCATCTTACTTTATGGAGAGTTACACATTCACGCATTGCACCAAAAGGTGTCTCAACTTCTTTCCTGCACACTCAGTTGGCTTCCCTTCACGGCACTACCGA
>LQNS02278096.1:28719863-28734847 GCA_001587735.2 Parhyale hawaiensis | reverse complement strand
AGCATAAGGGCTTCCTCTCGCTGGCGGGTGTTGAAAAGCGAGAACCAGTGGTGCTGTTCCAAGAGACGGTTGTCGCTCAGTTCCTGCACGAGACGTTGCACAGCTGCTCCACCATCAGTGTAGAGGGAGGTGTCAGCATCAGGCTGGAAGCTTGCGGCGGCTTCCCTGAGTTCATCGAAGCGAAGAGGCTCGGTCGAGCGGTACAGCAGGCGGTTGATGGTCTGCTGCCGATGAGCAAGATCATCTGGAAAGACAAGTAAAGATGAACTGCTGTGGCAATACGTAAGAATTTTTTTAGGAATTAGGTGTACAGTATGTTCCTTATCCAGAAGAGCAAATTATGTTTTCCTTGTAATATTTGCTTTTACTTTTAACGCACTGCAGTTTCCGTGTAACGCTTCTGATCTTCCCACTATGGATCTTCCGTCGGATAATCACCCATGTCAGGGGTTTTCACCATAATTAAGTGAAAAAGCTATTATTGAGATCCAATTTAGCGCTACATTCCGCAAGCTACTGCTCTAGCAGAAACCCAGACCCCACAGTTCCGCAAAACCTCACGCAACATGTCATACCGGGCCTGAAGAGGCACTCGCCGCAGGGAGCGGAACAAGGCGCGGGACTGACAGGTCCAGGAGGAGAATAACACTGTCACACCTATGCTTTCTCGCCTAAGTGATGTTTCAGTAGAACGTAAATATTTTTCTTCGTATGCGCCTCAAAATTCATTTATCAACTAGAACACCTTGGTGGCGTAAGACCATCACCAGCGGTAGGGTGGCAAATCCAACGATATCATGTTTTATGAACGAGGCTAGGGCACAGCCCCATTCGAGGAGATTAAATACTGGCTCTTCAATAGTACAATATTATCTGACGCAGTGAAGGCAGATTCGCCGCAGTAGAGAAAATTCAACGCCATATTTTTTATGGCCAGCTAGACCCAGTTTTTTGACATGGTTCACATCTTGTTCAACCCACCAAATCCCCTACAAAAAAAAAAGATGAAGATTGCTTAACTCCTTCGACCACTTTCTGGTTGGACAGACATACAAATGTATATATTTATAAAGGTATGTACTTAAATATGCAACGAAACATTATCACCTCTCTTACTTCGTTCGCGGGTGATAAAAACACATCAAGGGCAGGATATAACATTTTATCGAATTCGTTCGAGTGAGTCAGATCTCATTTGTTTTAAAAAGTTGACCTTATATACTTCTCACAGTTATTGGTATGGGTTGTAAAGAAACTAGAATTAACTCTGCGAGCTACAAATGGATAGATGAAGCATATTTTACGAAAAATGGATTTGATTGGCATAAAGCAAAACTCATAAGATTGATCCATTCGGTATTGATGGAAAATTCGGTGCAGATTCGGTAGTTTGGTAAATGAATCTACAGTCGGTACTATCGAAATACCAAATTTCATTCGGTAGTACCAGCTCTGGAGGCCTGTGTAGCACAAGTGACACCGAAAGCCTGATTGCAACACGTTAATGGTGTTAGCGTTTACCCGTTACGATTGATTACTGCACCTCTCCGATACGGTTAGCTTTTTCTGCAGTCTCAGCGGTAACATATTCGAAATTGATGCCTAAAATATTATTCAACCTGCGAAACCAGAGCTATCTAGAGCTTTGTAGAAGTTGTACCTATTGAGCCCATTAATTAACTCGACTTCACCTAGCCAAGCGATAGTTCTTTGAGACCTGAAAGCTACACAAGGATCTAACATCACCTGGAAAGAGCAGATTAACTTAATGCCATGAAGTCAACAGTTATAATGCAAGTTGCAAGAAATATCTGACTGTCATAAAATTATCGTAAAAGATGGGTGCTCTCTGTTTCAATCCTTCCGAAAAGTACTCTCCCTTCTTTCTCTGTCCCATAAACGATATGCGAAAAAAAACTTATGTTAGCAAGGCGGGACACATTATTGAATTTATTTTATTTCCCCGTCACGTATGCTATATACCTAGGTAATGTATGACACACCTCCAATACATCGATTTTTTTTGTGCCCACGCGGAAACTGCTTCATCAAAGATAAAATGCAAGCAAACTGAAAAATAGTTCTGTGTCTACTGCATCGTGAACAATCGCCTCTCCTCTGCTTCGTTTATCGCCTACTCAATTTGTAATTTGTACGTCGCTAAATTGAGAGCAAATAATATAGCTTCAATGTATCTATCTATTTCGTTAATGGCGTGATACGGAAAATACAAATGCACAAAATGCGCAAATATATAAGCTAGTATAAAAGTTTCCGTCATGTAAAATTAACTCAACACGCTAATCAAATTTGGAGCATTATTCCTACAAGTAAAATATCCATAGACCCGTTCACATACCTTGTTTTTTACTTACGTTCGTACCAAACAGCGTCTGAATGCATTGCTGCGCCTATTTCGACAACAGAAAAGAGCATAGCTCTCCGACTTATTATTGACTTGACACTAAGTTAAAAAACAAAAAATTGCTAGTCAGGGGTGTTCAGCATGTAATCGTAACAGCTAATGTTTTAAAAAGTATTTGACGTACGCTAATGTTGTTTTTATAATGATACAGCGAAGCATTCACATAGTTTGAAGTACGAATATCAAACAAAAAAAATATTTTGTGAACCCAGGTTACCGTTACCAATCACTAACATCAATGCTAACTCTCCGATATACTAAATAAAGTCTTAGGAACGCAGACGTATTATTTTTAAGTTGGAGATGTGTCACTCCAAGGTGCCATGCGAGTGGAGCTTGGGTCATGAGCAAAGAGCAACTTATGTCGACATCATGCTCCAGTCTTTTAGGGCGTAAGTCGTAAATTACAGCAAGGGAAAAAACTAAACTAAGTTACTGTTGGACGCTAAAAATGAAGACACTTACCATGATGGTCGCTAACGAAGCTTGGCCAGGCACTGGCGCCGGCGACGGCCACGCAGAGGACGGCAAGTATCAACTTCATCTCGACTTCGGAACTCAGGCTGAACACGACCCTGCTAACTCAGCAAGTTCCTTATATAGTAGCAATGCAGCCACTTGACCTTGCCCGTAGTTATCACAGCACTTCTGTTAAGTGGCCAGTGAAAGTGCTCCAGCACTCATCTTTAACCCTTGAACACCTGAATTAATGGCCAGTTTTCCTACGTATAACACGATTTGAAACAGGACAATATAGTCCTCGTGACGTTAAGGGCTTAAGATTGATGCAGATACACAGAAGATGAGCCTCCAACGAATTTTTCAGAACTAAAATCAACAACAGACGCACTTTATCGAACTTGATATGGACATAAGAGTGCTGAAGTGGAAGCGTTATCTGACGCTGCTCTTGCCCAATTGGAATGTCTCTGGGAGTACTGCCTACCAAACTCCCTAAAATTAGTTTTTCTATAGAAACTGCTACAAAATAATAGTTGTTACCGTTTTGTTAAGCGATGGCAAAAGACTGCTATCGCTATATTAATGTCGTTGACGTGACTCTCTCAGTCCTCAGGAAATGCATCTTGTTACCTCCGTCAAAGAGTTTGTGTTTTTGTCGTGTTTGTCTCTTTATCTTTCTGTCTGTCATACTGTTTGCCCGTCACCAAGATGGCTCAAAAAGCTATGAACGGATATTTACAAAATTTACAGGGATTATTAGGTACATTAACAATTACAGATGATTAACTTTTTGTGAAGATTTATTCAACCGTTTGTTTGTTTGTTTTGCTGCCTATGTTTTCTTAGTACCATAACCCAAAACGTTACTCACTGATTTCTAGGACATTTATTCGATTTATAGGATAAATCAAAATGAGCAAATCACCAAATTTTTGCGATAATTTGTTAGTTTGTCTCAGTGCTTGATTTTATGCTTGTTAGCAAAGTAACTTAAACAGTAAGGAGCGGATCTTTATTAACTTCATTGTTAAAACACATGAATGATTAAACTTTGGTGATGATCGGTTGGTCTGTTTGTTTGTGTGATTGAGTAGTGTTCTGCAGAATGTTTGTTATGTAGCAGTGTAACACGAATTGTTATGAACAGATTTGCTAAAAAAGCAGAAGTTGTTATTGCTGCTAAAAGGCACAAATGATTAAATTTTAGTGTTGATACCAAGGGAATCATGTTTTCAGAACCCATATGAATTTTTCATTGCCGTACTGTGCCTTGCTTGGCGGAGGTACATTATGCGCTTTCAGATTGCGCTAGTTTAGTTGCTATTTCGAAATATTGCGTTATTCTGTATCAAAGGAATGTTTTGAAACACTTGTTACAATACTTGAAAGAAAGTAGAACTGGCGGCTTCTCCAGATTGAAGCACATGAGAGTATACTTACATGATGTTCTTCCACTTACAACGTTTTATTTTATTATGATTATTTTGCAATCTAGGAAAGCTTCCAAAGGGGTATAATATACCATAGAGTGCCCACGCTAGCAAAAATGTCAGCGAGCAATTTGTGACAACCCTTCTTCACTGTTCATACTTTCATTAATAATATGCTTCTGAAGGATACGCTAAAACCCAGTCGAAAATAATGGTTGTGATTATAGTAGAACAATTATGATTATGGTTGAGATCTTTGGTTGTTATTATCGAAAAATTCTCCATATTCAACTATTTATGGGGGGCATTATGGTAGAGATATATCACAACCTTCGACCATATTGCCAACTATAATTCCCAGCCATACAAACCCAAGTACAATCATTAAGTTTTTAGCTGCAGAACCATGATCTACCATTCACGACCAAAATCGACTATGTTCAGCGAAGGATACTACTATATTCTACCAAGATAAACTTTTTCAAGTGCTAACATATTATGCTCTGGATGCCTGCTTTGTTTGCTGATATTAGTTGCTTATGCAAAAAAAAAAAGTTTAATTGATACGTGCGTTTAAGGCCTGCAGCTCAGAATGGTTAAAGGCTCTACATAGACTTCAGAACGATATGCTAGAGCAGGAGCCTGAAGCAGTCTATGCACTCAACGCACGTTTATATGCAACTTCTTTAACTCTAAGTCAGTATAGAGCTACACTACTCAGTTAAGAGGAAGTCACTATTCGATTGGTGAATTTTGACCGTACAGAGCAGCCTAGTTTTTATTTCCCTTAGATGACATACGAAATGTTCAACATATAATTATAAGCAAGCAGTGAAGCATCATTGAATTTAATGCAATGCCCCGCCGCGTATCCGTTATTTGGCCTCATACACCTTCACTACATCGAAATGTTTGCCCTCAATTAAGCGATAATTAACTCTCGCGTCAAAAGCATCAAGCAAGCTGAAAAAGGAACTACTGTGTCTACTGCGTCGTGAAGAGTCGCTTCTCCTGTGCTTCATTAAACATAAGATCAATATGTACGTCGTGCACAAAAAAACGATGTAACTCTCGTGTATAAATAAAGTGATAAAAATCTGGCATTTACACTATATTCGCTCTCAGTTCAGAATGTGAAATAATATTGAGTAAATGATCAACGAAGCACAGGAGAGATGATTTTTCATATTGCAGTAAATGCCACAGTTATTTTCCATGTTGCTTTCTTCCTTTGACGATCAGCTTTCGTTTAAGCGCAACAAAAATTTTGATGTACTTAAAGTGTTTCGTGCCGAATAGGGGGTACGGAACAAGGAATTTAAGTAAATTCTCTGATACTTCACTGCTTACTAATTTAAATTGATTTTCCGCATGCCACCTAAGGAAATAAATAAGGGTGCTGCTCAGATGGATTGAAATAGACAGCACTAATATTATCTTGTGAAAATTTAACTATTCCTTTGCACCAAGCTCTTGAGAAGTACATTAGTAACGAAAACATTATCAATGAAGCAGGGGTCATAACAAATTCCTTGCTGTAATTTTGACAGCGAGGGGACTCACTAAATAAATAAATAAATATATATATATATATACTAAAAATATGCAGCTAAATATGCATCATCCTACACCATATTGTAGATAGCAATAGCTATTTGTAGAACAATAGATGTTAAAATTCAACATTTTACAGAAGGTTTGAGATTTCAACTGCATAAAGATTTAGTGACCAAGCTGTCGATTGTTTAAGCAACCCTCGTCTTCCGTGTACAACCTAAATCAATACAAAATAAAGGAGATAAAGGTTCATAAAATGAAATATTAAAAGAATACTGAGGAAAAGACTCCGCCGAGTGAGAGAGCGCACCAGCGGCTGATGATATTCAGGAGACAAAACATAACCGAAGGTGATGACAGAAAGTATCTCGTGACGTCACGCGGGCCTCGCGGGCCTGTAGACTTCTCTGATTGGTTGTTGGCGCGCGCGTTTTATCCGCGCGTAGAAACAGCGGAGGGTGTATTATGATAGGGCGTGATATAAGGAAGGTTCATCAGTGTCTTAAAAAATGTAGTTTAATAAATTTGAAATAGCAGATAACCTGTTACTTCTGATCCTGCGGCAGGCGTCTGCAAGAGCATAAATGTTTTTTTAAGAGCAGGAATGTTTTTTAAGAACAGGAATGTTTTTTTAAGAGCATAAATGTTTTTTAAGAGCAGGAATGTTTTTAAGAGCAGGAATGTTTTTTCGATCATCTTACGACGCGTTCAGTGAACCCCTATTTACAAATATATATATATATATATGCGTGTGGTTTACAGTTGGTGAAGTTATGTGAATGCCTTAAAGTAAACAAACAGTGAGATATATGCAGAAGAGCTATATGTTAAAGGAGACTTGGATAAATCTCCCTTCTTGGACCTCGTCGCGACGCCCTTGCGCTGAAATTGCGAGCGTTACTGTTGCCGCCGGCCTGCTATCTGTTGCCTGGTCTCGCCCCTGAGAGATAAATACGGTGACGTCACTGCAGGGCAAGAGACTGATGCATGCGCTGGGTCCTCCGTGGAATTACCGGACCGAATGTTAGATAATGCTATACAGTATATGTTGCATGCATCTATTTTGTAACGAATGTTATTTTAGGAACAGAAAATAAATTTTCAAAACAATAAGTATCACGTCGCTGTTCTCTCTCTGAACGCTCACGATATCTTCCTGAGCAGATCAGTCCGAACATTACAGAAATGGTTTCATACTGCATGCTGTAAGTCTTTATGTATAATTATATCTAATATTAGTAAATTTTAGGGCAGCCCTTCACGTTAACACGTTTCATTAAACATTTGATGGTGTTTATTATTTACCTACTATTTCTGTAATGAGTATCTCAAGTTTCCTAGAATTAGCCTTACATTCTTTAACTAGAAACGCTAAAAGGTCGCTCACACTAGAATTAAAAATCGCTCGACCGGTTTCATCAACGTTTTCCTTCTACAGGACTAAAAACTTATATTATCCGAATCTGAGGGGATGATGCTCCCTCTGCTTGTCAAAACGATTTTTAAACGCATTGACTGATTCCGCACTGACAACTTGGGAACGTCGTCTATTCTAAATGCTTACTATATAGCATGGGAATAACTACTAGCTGAGAATAGTTCTTCGATCGGGTAAAAACAAAGCACCATCGTCACTGTTACTAATTTACCAATAGTCCAGTACAAATGTCAAATTTTAAAATTTTACGTTCATGTCATGATCCTTCCAACCTAAGAATTTTTAAGTCCTTGTACATTTTAAAAGAAAAACCACCTCTTAATTAATTATCAACAAGTTTCCATCCCCTGTTTATTGCAAAAGCTAGATTTTTACTGTCTTATTCATTTTAGAGTTGTGTGAGTTTTCTTCTGAACTAGTAGGAATAAATGTCAATTTATCTTTGTTTCAGAAATACTGACGATGGGATGAGGTCCCGATGCGTCTAATTTTATTTACTTTTAATTATGAGGCTGTTTAATTATTCTCCTTTATTGAGACCAACATTAATAGCTATGCTTACATTAGCAATACATAGTGAGGTTACTGCTTTTTTTATTTCTTACCGAAGACTAGCCTTCTAGCCACTCGCTCTCATGATGTAATTAGTTCTTCGATCTTCGTGTGTGCTTGAGTTTCTGACCGTTGTTACGCAAGCGATCGTTAACGTCTCTCAAATTTAAGAGCTCCGTTGTAAGCACGTCGTTGAAGCTATTCGATCAGCTACTCAGTCGTCTTTGTTCGAGAGAGATGAGCCCCACTTCCTATAGGTGACTTTCGTATGGCTTGCTTTGCAGCTATAAGGCATCAACTATGTTGCTTTGAGTTGGAGTCTTTTCATTTTGTCAATTTCTTTGCACTGTGTGGTAACCAGAATTGAAGAGTAAATTTTGAATGCGGGAATGCTAGTGCTTTATACAGAGGAATGATTATATCTTGAATATTTACTCAAAACTCCCGGTAATGAATTCCAGCTTGTCAACTGGATGACTGTGTTGTAGAGTATCCGTTATATGTACTTATTCCTAGCTCGAGTTGTTGGTTGACTGCTGCTAGTATTAATCCATTCATTTCCAATTGAGCCGAGGGGTTCTCCGGCTCTGGCGTAACGTGCATGACTAAACATTTACTGACATTAAATCTCATCTCCCAAGTTGCGGACCAAGACATGAGGCGGTCTAGGTTTTAGTGAAGCTCAGTTCTATTCCTGGCAGGACAGTATAGTTTAGTGTTGTCCGCAAAGTTACTGATTTTACTGGGGATTTTGACATCAAGATCTTTGATGTAAATTATGAACAGAAGGGCGCTAAGCGACACAAGATGAGACCGGCGACCAGAGGGACCCAGCGGGAAAAATCTCCCTGCATGCCGTGGACTTCCAGTTTTGCATTAACCTTTTTAGGGAACTTTATCAAATACCTTTTCCAAGTCTAGGTAAACAAGGGTCATACCTTTGTCAATATCACTGATTTCCGTAACATTAGAAGAAAGAAGTCTACAGAGTTCATCATGATTAAAATAATGATGAGCGTGGGTATGTTACGTTGGAACAGCTGTATTAAGTCAAACTAAGGTAAGTTGCAATACCGTACCGTAGGTTTGGTGCATTTTAGAAAGTCAAATCATTAATCAACTGTGGCATTTCCAAGGGCCCCGCTGGTCCTATTTCAATACCGCTTGTTCCTCTCTTCGTTCCTGCATTCCTGAGGTCTTTAGTTCGTTCTTTCATTAGTTCTTTAGTTCTTGCGTTAACACGATTATTACGCTCTTTGTATAAGGTAGAGGAAAATTAGGAACTCTTTGATACCATCTCGACTCGGAAAAGCAGAAATCAGGTTTTCATTTTTTTTTAAGCTTACAGGTGATAGGAAGAAGCTTTGCTGTCTGACTTTGAATTTTTTCCACACTTCGGATCACAGTGCTCCGTATGCATGAACTGATGAAAAATCATCAGAATTTGTCTATGTTTTTACGAGTATATAGTGAACGGTACCTATCGAATAATAACGGGTAATAGCCTTGGAAAATTTCAATTGGGTTATACCGGCAAGTCTTACATAATGTTAATAAACGATACTTTTGTTCTAACAAATTTCCATAGGTTCCATAGGTCTCTTCTAGTGTTTCAAACTTTATTGTATGAGATCATCCAAGTTTCACAAAGCTAGAGTTGTCATTAAAAAGCCAATATCCTGTCTACAAACGTATAACATAAAAGAAATCATGCCGACTCTCAAAATTTTTTTGTTTGTTTTTGCAAAATAACATTGGAATGCCAAGCTAAGTTTATTCGCAACTTATTTGCTACCCACTTGCAAAAATGATCATTGAGACAGCAATGTCGGAAAAGAAAGCAGAAAATGGTATAAATTAGAGAAAAACCGAAAAGTTAAACGAGACAAGTCGTTTATTAATAAAGTGGTTAGGTGTGCGTTGATACTGTTTACTGTCTATTTGTCTATTTTGCATTTATAACGAATAAAAGAATGCCAAATAATAAGTGATAAACGAGGATTTTCGACGAGTCTCGCAAAATAGCGTGCGGAAAAATGATGAAGAGAGAAGAGAAAATTCATGCGATATTGAAAGGAAACGCAGATTGGCGAAACGTAGCCATGGAAGGTGGGCTAATACGATTGATATGAATAGAGGGTAAGTTAGCCGCATTTGGTTAATTACGAAGCGTAATAGCTTAGATACAGATAGTATGATTAGTTATCTAGGACTGCTCTAGTTACACGCATCCTATGTATGGTAGATAAACTCCTAATACACCTCATCTAACCCATCGCGCCTCATCGAACCAAACACTCGTTATTTAACCCTGCTCTATCTAATCTAACACTCCTTATCTAAGCTAATGCCCTTCATCTGATCTACCACTCACAACTCCCACTCTACTCTATCACAACTGTATCTAACTTAACGCTCTTCGTCAAATCTTACTTACGGTCCAAGGCTAACTATCGAAAGTCTAAAATAACGCTTCTCAACTAACTTTGGCCTAACGTATTTTTTATTCAAATCAATCGTATTATCTCACTTTCATTGACTGCATTTCTCCAATATGCCTGTGTTTTAAATGTTTCGCGAGACACAGTGCAATTCATAGTTCATCGTTTATTACCTGGTTTTGTTTTACTGCTTATCTATGCGTTAAATAGGCACTAAACCTTCACTGTTAACACACACTTGAGCACTTTATCGATAAGAGACTTGCATCGTTAAAAGTTGCAGGATTTTCTCTCATTTCTGTTTTCCGCCTACTTTCCTTTTTTCTTTGCCATAGCTTATGGTAGCTGTCACCTTTCCTAATATGTTTGTGAGTCGGTAGCTAATAACTACTTAACGAATGAACTTAGCAAGGCATTCCATTGGTATTTTTGCAGGAAAATTTACGATTTGGTCTGCAATCCAAAGTAACGAAACCAACGCTATAGCCTGAGGTTTCGGATCAGTGGGATTGGTGTAGATCGATTTTGACGAGGTAACCGAACCTGCAGCCCACAGAGATCGACTTGGGTTGAGATGTCTTAATTACGCGTCCAAGCGTGTAGTTTGAAACTATTAATAATGTAGACATATAACTCTATTATTACTGTTCCAGTGTAAGCATCAGTGTACCCACAGTACCTCCTGCGATTCCAAACGCGGAAGACAGGAGGGACACGTACTAAATATGTTGCAAGAAACTTGAAATTCATGCCCAAAAGAATTCACAGTCCGAATTATTTTCCTCCGGTACAACAAGTCAGGAATAACCGAACGAAAATCGTCTGTTGGAGTAAAAATGTTGAAGGAATCAGGTGGACGGTGGAGCATGAAGGGCGTTTTAAGGCCTAACTACTCAACTTATACCAAGGTATGACAGATAATCTAATGTCAAATTCAGATATTTTATGTCTGCAAAGCTCGTCGGTTCAGTCGCTTTCTTATGCCGGGCTCTGCATTGGCATGGAACTCATTAGCGGAATCTGTGTTTGGCAATGTGGGGCTGCATGCGTTTCAGACAGCAACGAATTTTTGTGGGCTCTGCATAACTGTGTTTTTGACATCCTTATCACTCAAAAAAATTCTGGCTATAGCAAACGTGCTCTAAATTCTAGGACGCGCTATCGCCATGCTGTATGAGCATGCTTAGGCATGCATTTAGCCTACCACACGGAAAGACGTGCTGAACCGGCCCGCGTTTAACTTTCCGGTACATTTCCCGCTTGTACACAAAAGCGCGAGGCGTGTTCCATGCCCCTACGCGTGTAAACGTCGGATAAAATGCGTAGTTGTGTTAAAGTCAATGAGGACTAGTGACTTTTTCGGTTGAATTTCATGTGATATATTGTTTGCTGATGAATGCTTCACACACCTCACATAAGTAGGTGTAGATGCCTTGGGCAACAAAAACTGCCTTTTTTTTTGCAAACGTACGGGCATTTCAAGATGCGCAAGCCCTCACTGCTCATAGCACGTGTTCAATTTGAAGGCCAAAAGCACGCCTACGTGTCAATTAGTGTACGCGTTTGTGTGCCCGTTTTGGGACAAGCTTTCGGCACGCATTCGCGTGCTTTTTCAGCACGCCTGGCTTCTCTCAGTGATTGGCATTGCTCGATTGGTTTTCATTTCCATCGATGTCTGACTTTGTTGGTGTTTTTGTCATTACTGAATGGCATTAACAGCAATTCTGCAGCTTACAGAGACAAATCATTGCTTGGAGGCCCATGATTAACGGTGTATCAACCGTTATGCAATTGAATCCGATTAAGCTCACTGAGCGGATAGTCAACAGTCGTTCTCAAATTATAGCTACGCTATGGTAATTCTAATTGATCGTTAGCGACAAACATACAATGGAAACAATTACATTTGTTCAATAAAACGTGTCAAAGTACCCATATCATTTTGAACAGTGAAATTTATTTTTAATGCTTTATTTAATTGAGAATCGATAAACTTCCTCAATTACCATGTGCTCAACGTTGCATTAGCAGATCATATTGATTTGATCGCGTCAGTAGTAATCACTGTCTTAAAGAACATGCAATATTGTTAAATGCTACTTGAGTTTTATCTGCTGACAAGAAATCAGTGATTGCTCCATTCAGAGGTTTAACATGACAGCACTGAGACGAGAGCAATGCAGCCACGTATCAATTCTATGAGCATGTTCACTGTAAAGTTTCAAAAAAGATGGGAAAAGGGTAATTCATACAAACATGTCAATGCAGAGTGTACTTGCAACTGAAACTATTTCAACAAAGAATAGAAAAGGGTTAAGCGATCCGCAAAATCTAACACATTTTCGAAGAGAAAATGGCAATTTTCTTGGAAGAGCTTAATGATGGAAGACCTTGACGATGGTGTAGGCGTTGTTGTCGGCGTTCAGGAAGACGCGCTCGTCAGGGATGCGGCGGTCAAGAGGGAAGCCCATGGGCTGGTGGTCGGGGTACTTTTCACCATGGATGCCGCACTGGGTGTGGCTGTGGGCATCGGCCTGCTCGAGGGAATCGTGCTGAGCATCGGCTTCACCATCGGTGACGGACACCACAAGAGCGAACTCCAAACCAGTTTCGGTACCCTTAGGCAGCAGCATCCTGTTGGGGATTCCGCAGGACCTGTCGTACTTGGCGAAGTCGAAGTCGGAGCTACCAGCGACAGCCTTGTCGGCCTCAGCGATGAGGGTTGCGAAGCTTGGGACGTCAGGGACGGTGACGGAAGAATCCGAGGACTTGCGGACAATGTGGTTGTCCCCAGCAGACACTGTCAGAAAAAAAACATACATTAGGTATCTATATGAAGAATTAATTTAGACTCATGATTGAACTGATATAAAGTTAGCACTAAATATTCTTCTGAACAGTCGTCTGTTTTCAGGCCCTTCATATCTAACTCTGGATGGTGTTTTTCTGAGAATATATTTTTTAAATCTTTGAAATTTATTACAAACTCAAACTAGGGCACTCTGAGACCGCATACCTCCCTCCGACAAGCAAGGCAAGGCTAACGAAAAATTTACATTGGGGCTGAAACTAGGATTTCTTTTCTATCATCATAAAAATCTGATAAATTTTGACTTCTAAATTTAACATTTTCTACAAATGTTATGAAAATCCGTCGGCAACTTTTTGAGTCATGTTCCGACACACAATTTGCAAATTAGTAGCCAAATGCACAGACAAACGGATCATCTGTGAAATTTGGTCATTTGTGTATCATGACAAGTCTACCAATTTATGAAAATTTCATGAGAATCCTTATATAAATTTCTGGTTTGGTTGCTGACAATCATGAAGTTAAACAAAGAGAAACACAAACGCAAGAATTGATCATCACAAAAATAGGGTATTGTGCTACGCGTACCATTCCTAACAGTAACTGCAAGTGTCATGAAGATCCTTCCAAAACTTTTTGAGTTATGTTGCCAAGACTAGAACGCCTCATGGCATAAGACCATCACGCGAGGTGAAGACAAATTCAACGCCATTATTTTGTAAGGCTAGCTCACTCTAGACATCTAGACATTTTCTCAGATCTAGGTCATCCCACCTGATTCCCCGCAAAAAAAAAATGTGAACATTGCTGTACTCCTCCCTCATTTTGGGTGGACAGACAAATATGCAAACTTAAATCTTCAACGAAAACATTGTCACCGCTCTTTGCTTCGCTTGTGGGTAATGAAAAAAAGGCAAACCAACAAGCAAACTGTTGAACGGATCTTCTCTAGACGTTATTTATCTGTGGATCCTAACATAGCCAACAATATCGGTGAAATTCAAAGAGATCCGTCCATAATTCTTTGAGTAATCTTGTTGCCAGACAACTAGACAAAGGGACAGACAAACAAACTCGACAGAAACATAGCGAAGAAAAAAAGACAACATTATGCTAATCTGATGTCTAGAATCGTTATATGATAGCTGGCACTTTATGGTACAGAAGACCTCCTAAGCCAGGGAAAAATTTTGTATCCATGTTGAGAGGAGCCTCAGTTTCTACAATAATAGTCCTACAGTATATCTGTTTACTCTGCATTCGTACAATATTTTACTCTACAGACTCCACAGGAAACCCCAATTGAACGGTAGCATTCGCAGCTTATTAAGTTTTGCTACAACATTCTGCGGTTCACTCCGAGACCGCGTCAGCTACAGCTATAGCGGTGTTGTGTTGTATCTATATTTAAGGAGTTCTACTGTATTTAATGTAGATTTAACCTATGAGATGATTGAACGATTTGAGCAGCAGTACCGGTGAAACCGGGGTTGTACTTACACTTAGTCCAGAACTTGTCCATCTCGATGCAGTTCCAACGGCCCTCTTCGAAAGTGAAGATAACTCCATTGCTGTCACGGCGCGGACACAGGAAAACACGCACGACTGCATGCTCTTCACTATCGCTCTTGATGTCAAAGTTGTAGCTGAAGTCATTGTGGTTGAGACGGGACACGTAAGCTGCAACATCAACCTCTTCGACGCTCTCACTTGAGTCAACTGCCATCTTCAGATCGAACTCAAAGTCCTCAAAGAAGGTGGACAGCTCTCCATCAACACCAATACTAGTCAGATGAACTCCGGGGAAACCGATTTCCTCAGCAGTGTAGGGAGGAAGAGAATCCTTGTGCTCCTTGAAGATGTTGTC
>LQNS02278096.1:28690371-28712817 GCA_001587735.2 Parhyale hawaiensis | reverse complement strand
AGAGCGTGACAGGAAAGATATAAATATATAAATAAATAAATAAATAAATAAATAAATAAATAAAAACACGACGTGAATTATTATATAGTAGATGCCCGGTTTATGTACAACTATTTTGCTAAAATTCAGTGTACTAGAGGCAAATACAATCTAGCTTTCTGCTCTTAATTGATAGATACCGGCAGCTAAAGTTCTATGTTTGGCAGTATGTCGGAAGTACGAATCAAGCAATTTAATGAGAAAGAATTATGGAGAGCATGTTGGCGTTAGGCGCGTGCTATTTGAACAATCAGCATAACATTTATTTTCATTTGAGTAGATAAAAGATTTCGCTTGGCTCTGTTAAAAAGATAACTTATTCGAATTATATATGTGAACAAACATTCGGTTTGCTTGGAACCAAGCGTAGAACAGTGACAGAGTTACTAAGACCCAACAAGAAATAATTGTCAACCCCCAAACTCGAAATTGAAAAGAAATTTTTATTTCATCTTGCGTAAGAAATAGAAAAAAATTCTCAGAAATTATTCGTCGAATTCACAGATTAAAAGAGAACAAGAATGGCAACAACCAACGTTAATTGTTTTGAAGCGAAGGTTAATTTTAGCCTTCAGATAGTGAATGGACATTGTAGGTTAGACGTAGTCGCTTTTATATAGCAACGCAAGGCGCATGTTAATTGAATGAAACATGAAATTACCAGTGGTACTATTAAAGTCAGCTGATAGGCATTCAAACCACCTAGTGTTTGACATTTGCTTGATTATATTAATCAATGTAGGCAGCAGAAACAAAATCTTGAAATCACACTGTGAGATACTCTGTTTAAATAGGCTGGAAGTTAGTTTAAAAAGTCACACTGTATTTAATGGTGCGGCAGATTGACCTATGTCCAATGCTGAATATAGGTCAATGTGCCACACTATTCTACACAGCACTAATATATAAATTTCCGTCCAGTTAATTTCTTCAGAATATTCGCATCGTGATATCAGCTTGTTACACGTGCTGTCAATCGAAACTAGCTGGTCTGAATACCAATCGATGATTTTTCCACTCACTAGTTTTTCCTCACTAGTTTCATGTTCATTCAATCAAGGTTAAATGAGAAGTTTCGAATTAGTAAAAAACCATCATCAGTGATTACTGAAATTAAAAAAACAACCTTGAGATTTTAGAAAGTGCTTAGAGTAAAGCAAATCATATCTAACCCAACTCTTAAAATACATTTCCCAGCTAATGGCTCGTGAACACTCGTTCACTTTCAGCCGAAGTTTAAAGGAGTACCAGGTTTCTAAATTGCCGACGTCAGCAGCGAATTTCTTGAATCTAAAACACAGAAATAATTGCTTTTAGGAACATGTTCACTATCAGCACAATATTTATGAATGAGAAATTTTGTGGGTTGTACCAAGCTTTGACCGGCTCGAAAAAGCTTGGTCCGTGTTCGTCCGTGTTCAGCGCACTTATAACAGGGAATAATAAATAACTGGAGACCAGGGCTTCCAATGAAAGAGAAGTAGCAGTGATCACTTGTTATGCACACGGCTGAGGAACGAATTAACATGCAGGAAAGTTCTTTTTGACTGAAAATGAAGCAATCCTACAATGATTCCCGAAAGATATTAGCTTTTTGCAAATATTGAGATTCATTCTAAAAACATTCGCAGAAAATCGGTCTCACGGTGAAATCTTTTTTAATGTAAAAGACATTTTGAATGCTCTGTTAAGTATGGTTATCATTGAGCACATCGTATTGTGGCTATTGTTGAAATAGCTTTGCCAAAGATGGTAAGCGATGCTTTTCTTAAAATAGAGATTAAAAACTTATTATTTTCTTCCTAAACAGTAGGCCTGAAGTATAAAAGGACACTTTCCCATTTTGTTCTGTTATCTCTGAATATGACGTTGTGGCGCTAAATCGGAAAATTTATCCACATGACGCATCTCCGTGAAGAAAGTAAAAGTATCTTGAAGATAGCGTCCATTAATGTAAATTTGTGGTTTTTTGGACAAAGGTTTAAATGCTTAGACTAAAAATCATTAGGAAACATATATTGGCTATAAATGCTGATAACTGACCTCGTTGCTTAACCATTAACTTGTTCGTAAATTCTTCTACTAAATTTAAGATCAGTATCACTCACAGTAAATTCCAGAAGTTTTTTTTAATTTAGTCGGGATAACCGATAGAATGCTGCCAATGGCTAGTGAAAACCGTATTCCAAATGATATCAACTGCTATACCCACAAAAAATAACCGAAAACTTTCGAAACTAATTGCCTCAACTTGATCCGTGCATAAATTTTTAGAATCATTTCAAAATAAACTCATTTCATAATCCAAAAAAATATCCGACGTATTGGTACACTACTTCGTATATGCTATTGATGTATAGAAGTGCGACTTCTGTGAGCGCTTTTCATTAGAGTACGGCTGTCCGTCTTAGATTGTATATATGAGGAGCGTCCAACACAGAAGAACTTCATTGTGAACCCACCACAGACCGCTCCTTTCTAGAATTCTTGTACGTTTTTAACTTTGGCCGGAGCAATCGAGTGTGCCTTAGCTTTGTGGCTCTCTTTGACTTCATTGTTACTTGACGATTCAGATGGTTGTCCAACTTAGATTTGATTTCGTTATTCTAAGCCCCTTATATGATCCTAAGTCTTGATATTTTCAAAAATCATTTCCAAAACTCCGGTTTGAAACAATGGTTGTGACCAAGCTTGTACTTCATTTTATCCTGGGAATTAGATTCCTAGTAGATAAAGCTACTTTTAGAATCATTCATCAATGTGTAGAGCAATGAAATCTTTTTTTTTTTCTAAGATATGTCCTCATCGACCAGATGAAGACGCTTCATAATATAGAAAAGGTATCAGCAAGCTTCAAAGAAAGTTATACCTAGGATAAATTACACTTCAGTTTGTCTTTTTATGTAGGGTTACTCATCACTTGGTTGGTCAGCCATTGATGAAATTTGCCCTTCTCCCGCCCCCCTTCTCGCGCGAGAAGGAGTAGGGTTCACCAGTGGATGCAGTGCTTGCATTCTTCAATCTTCTCGTTTCAAAATAATTTTACAGCAGCAAGCAGCTTATCCTGGAGATTATTCGTGAATAAATCAAGAGCTTGAAGTCAAAACGAGCTCTAGTACAGCCCTTGTCTTCTTAGCCATTAGAAATTTCAGATGCCCTAAAAGAATATCAAATCTATATATGAACTACTTCATCAACGATACGGTCTGTAAGTATTTCTGTCTTAAGAGATTTTGAATGAACAAAAAAACTGGACTAAAGAAAACAATGCGAAAAAAAAGGAAACTGACACATCGATTTAAAAAAAAAATGCATGTAACATCAACTGAAACCAAATATTCTAGTACAACCGGCAGCTGGAGAACGCAAAAATATCTTCAGAATTTCACAGAACGAAGCCTGCTCAAATGAGAAATATGAAATTAAAACGGAAACTATTATTATCAACTTTGCATACTGTATCGTCATAGTGGGATATTACCCCACTCCACAATCTTGTGAGAAGAAAAATGCTGCTTTTGAAGATTATCAATAACGTAAGCTTTTTCGACTAGGACAACTGGGATGAGTTTCGCTAGGACGACTGGGATAAAGAAACAACTTGCTCACGACTCTGTTATTTAATTTCTAAGCCAAAACTTAATATCGATTGAAAATAAATTCTAGTAACAAGACTAAATCTTATTATCCTAAGCAAAAAGGCCAATTATCATTCGAAAACTTCTTTCGTGATCTTCTAACTGAACCAATCTACAGAGCTGATGTCGACGGCATTAATCCAGTGGGCAGCAGTCTCAAAATCCTTGTTTTCAGTTTTTGTTTTTTTTTACAGTTTCTACCCAATTTAAGCCAAAAAGGTACGAGGTTTCACAGTAACTGTGAGAAAATTTCAAAACAATTATACAGGAAGACAAAATCAACACATTTCTTTCGAGACTTAAAAATGAATGCGTCATTAATTAAGATTTCTATAATAATATATCTGTGCCTGTCTGGTTCTAATCCGGCAGTTTTGTAAGGGCTTCCTGAAGTCCACAATACAGATACACCGATTCGGCTAATTCTTTCCGCCATTCACACCGGTGGCAACAAAATTGCTAAATTTCTAATTTCTTTCATTACCACATTAACTAAAACCCAATTCACGGTGAACGACTTCTCATTCGTTAACGAAATATTAGAACTACAGCTGACACCAACCAGCGTCATGGCCCGCTTTGACGTGATCCAAAGAATCCAGTCAATGAAGCAGATCAGAAACGAAGACAACAACGTCAAGCTAATAATTATCCAAATGAGACCAAGTCATCTACCATGAAAAAATCAGCAAGCACTCCTGAAGTAAAAATCGGATACTAGAACCCTATAATGCTAAGCTGACAAAAAATGCAATTAGTCTCCTACAGCCGTTATTTCATCTGAAAGAAAAAAAATCTAACAGGCCAAGTAAACGTTCTCCATCAACTGAAATGCAGTAATTATGAAAAATGTTTATGTTGGAGAGACAGGTTGTAACGTTGAAACTGGAATTAACGAATATCAAGGACATGTTTTTTTTTTTCTTGAAATGTAAATTGTTGCACCTCTCTCAACAAATTTCAGAAAGTTACCAAGTAATCCTAAGATCGTTAAGCGGGATCCAGACGGTGGCAATGGCCACGGTGGTGTTACAGCTCACCACTGCCGCGCTGTCGCTGTGTTGGCGGGTCGCTTCCACACGAGAGATTACTGCAGCTCCCGGCGCGTGCGTGCGGTCAGCGAGAATATTTATACGTCAGACGATAGTTTTAGAAAAGGGGTAGAATATCGGGTTTTTAATTATGTACGAGTCACTATGTCGAGCAGTTGAACATTTATTCATGCAATAGTTGCAAATTACTTCCTTAGTTTCTTGCAGGAGCTTTCACGCATAATGCAGATGAGACTCTAGGGGTAGTTACAGCGATGAGAAGAAACTTCGCTCAGAGAGTCAACTTCGCACTACATAACACTTCAAGACAATCGGTGCTATTAACAGAAATTATGAAAATGTTTCCGTGAATTAGGAGTCTTTCACATCCTCTTTAGATTCATGGGTCTTCAAGCTTTTGAAAACAATTTAATCGATGACCAATATAACCAATTTTTTAGAACAGCATAAAACATCAAGTGAACTTTAGTTGAAACTCATTAACAGCGTTGAAAGAAAACATAGAGCACACAGTGAACGAATATCTAAAAAAAAAGTCGCTTCTGTACTATTCTTGTCTCCCTTTGAAGTTTGACAAGTATTATTCCAGATCAGCTTTACCTGAACTATTAAGATATCTAGAAGTTCTATAGGTCAACACTTGAGTGTGGCCGAGCAGTAATTTTCGATAGAAATTTACGTAAAATGACTGCCAGTTTGAGACATGCAGAGGCATTTCCGCGGTGGCCGCCAAGCTTCCCGTCTCGGCCGCATCGCTAACAGCAGCGGCGTGCCTCGCTGCAGTGTACAAACGCAAGCACAAAGAGAGCAGAAAGGGAGCAAAGTTTTCTAGGTGGCGTTGGCAAAACCCCGCCCTATGCCGCTCACGTTAGAAAGTACCGCCAACGTCTGGAACCCTCTTACGTGTGACTAGTTGCGATTATGACCTCTCCAACTGTATATTATTAAANAATTGGTGCTAATAACAGAGATAAGAAAAACTAAAAGTTCACTAATTGCAGAGGATAAGAAGATTGCATGTCGTTGAGTTGTGGTTTCAGCCTATGTATAAAAAGAGATTCTAAAATACACAATTCACATGGAGTGCTAGCTGTCCCTAAAACAGTAAAATCATCTAGACGGACGGATTGATTGCACCTCTCAACATGAGAACGTACGGACGACTGAGGAGGATTGCACAAGATATGGTTCGTACGAGGACTCCTGCCAGCATGCTCAGCCGCGCGAACCACAGGATACACCATCCAGCATGAGTGCAGGAAAAGGAGGTCCCACTGTACGCGACCTGGACACGAGCATGGTCTTAGTCTTGCCCGCATTTAGCCTCATCCCCCACCTATAACACCAGGAATCAATCATTTCCAAATCTTGCTGAATAGATTCTGAAACCTCTAATCTATCACTAGGCTTATCGCAAACAGCCAGCAAAGTAACATCATCAGCGTAACCAACAAGTGAATTATTGACAAGATAAAACAGATCCGCCGAATATACAATGAACAACAAAGGGCCCAGAACACTACCCTGTGGGACAACAGACACCAAATCCAAAAACTTACTCCTCTTCCCATCAACAACTACACATTGACGCATGATGCAGATGAGAATCTCAGGGTAGTTACAGCGATGAGAAGAAACTGCGCTCAGAGAGTCAACTTCGCTCTACATAGCACTTCAAGACAATCGGTGCTATTAACAGAAATAATGAAAATGTTTCCGTGAATTAAGAGTCTTTCACAACCTTTCTAGATTAGTGGGTCTTCAAGCTTATGAAAACAATTTAATCGATGACCAATATGATCAATTTTTTATAACAGCATGAAACATCAAGTGAACTTTAGTTGAAACTCATTAACAGCTTTGAAAGAACACATAGAGTACAAAGTGAACGAAATATCTAAAAAAAAGTCGCTTCTGTACTATTCTTGTCTCCCTTTGAAGTTTGACAAGTATTATTCCAGATCAGCTTTGCCTGAACTATTAAGATATCTAGAAGTTCTATAGGTCAACACTTGAGTGTGGCCGAGCAGTAATTTTCGATAGAAATTTATGTAAAATGACTGCCAGTTTGAGACATGCAGAGGCATTGCCGAGGTGGCCGCCAAGCTTCCCGTCTCGGCCAGATCGTTAATAGCAGCGGCGTGCCTCGCTGCAGCGCACAAAGAGACCAGAAAGGGAGCAAAGTTTTCTAGGTGGCGTTGGCAAAACCCCGCCCTATGCCGCTCACGTTAGAAAGTACCGCCAACGTCTGGAACCCTCTTACGTGTGACTAGTTGCGATTATGACCTCTCCAACTGTATATTATTAAACGCAAAAGTTTGCTTCAGTATTCATGACACTTGTGGATGCCTATCATAATTCATGGAGCTTGAAGTTTTTGCTCTGAATACGCTATTCGGTTAGTATTTGAAAAACTCGGCCAAATATAATCAAAAATCTATTCGAAGTTAACTAAACTTCGTAAACTGTGAAAATGAAGATTTCGTAAAAAACAGCGAAACTAGGCAGGTATCTTCTTCTTTCTGTGGTTGCTTTCCCATTTTCAGATGGGGTGGCTATTTCTTCCTAGAAGCTTCCTCAGCTCTTGATCCAGCTCCCAATCGTCCTCCAGCTGCTCCTCCCTGATATCTACTAGCACTCTGTAGCTCATTCGTAACTTAGGTCATCCGCGACTCCGTCCGGTTCCAATTTCGACATCCATAACCCGTTTTCCGACTCAGTCTTCCCTCATTCACTTAACAAGGCAGTACCACCGCAGTCTTCTTTCATGTGCCTTCGTTGACTACCCTCACTTTCACTGCCCCCGGACTCTTTCATTTCGTATTCTATCTTTTCTAGTAACCCCACACATCCACCGCAGCATCATTTCTGCTACATCCAGCTTGTTTCCCGGTGTCTTTTTCAACGCCCAGTTTCTGCTCCGGTCAGTATTACTGCTCAAACTAGCGTCTTATGTACTTTTCCTTTCACTCTGGCACTCACTGGTCTCCCTCATGACACTCCTCATGCCCTCCGCCAATAATAATATAATTCCCAGCCGCTTGAATCCAGTGGCCAATCTTTCTGTTCAATTCCCCTTCCTGTGTTACGTATGAGCCTAACTACTTGAGAGTAATTGCCCTGTTTTGCTAGAGCTCCTCGAGGTGCAGATCACTACCATCACCGGTTAAGTTGAATTCCATATATTCAGTCTTTTCTTGATCGTCCGCCTGCTATAGTCCTCCAACTGCTGTCTTCACCAATTGCGCCTAGTCTGTAGCTCTCTTCCCTTCTCTACCACGAGCACAAAGCCATATGCGAATAGCATAGTCCAAGATTTCCCGAAGATCTCCTCCTGTACCAGAACTTCCATCAACAGGTTAGAAAGGTACGGGCTTAGTGTCGATCCCTGGTGCTGTCCAACTCCCACTCCAAAGTCTTCCGTAACTTCAACTGAGCTGCTGACTTTCGTGATACTGTTCTTCCGTATTTCATACTAATTCCCTTCAACCTGATACTCCTCCACGCCTCACTTTTCGGGACTCTGTCGTATAAATTTTCCAAGTCTATGAAAGTAATGCATAAGCCCCGTTGCTCCTCTCTTTATTTCTCCATTAACTGTTTTAAACCCGCGCCACACAATGGGTCATGTCCGCGGGCATGTCCCAAGGACATGGCGGTGGGACACCGACCGTGTCCGCGTTTGTTGTTTCACAAAGTACGGCAGCACCCGCCATGTGAGTGCAGGTGATTGAAATACTTGAGCTTCAACGCCATAGCTTCGGGACATTGACGCCTATGCGGACTTCACGTACCAGGTGACACAATCCTTCTCAACCCGTCTGTGTTGAGATCGTTGACCAGCACGGCATCCCCTGCCTCTCTAGCAGCTAGAGAGCAAAAAGCGAGCAAAAGCGGACGTATCCCAAGGCATTCCCTGGGACACCTTCATTCGTGTAGCGCGGCCTTTCATCAAGGCAAATTGCTTCTCCCAAATTTCTGTGTTCTGTTTGAGCCGGCCATTCATCACTCTCCCGAAGATATTAATCTAGTGAGACAAGTATGATACTCATAATTATAGAATTTGAGGATTTTTTCAAGTAGTGAAGAAAAGGACAGCTATGGACGACGTTCTTTCCAAGCAAAATCCGAGATCTTGCTTGCCTGTGGTAGCGTAACGTGCAGACGGATGAACATATGAATGAATGTATGGAGGGAAGATTGAACAACATTCAATATAACATTAGGCAAGTTGTTGGCATCACATTTGTAAGATTTTTGTGGGTTTCAGAAACCTAGTAGCTGTAAAGTATAATTTTTTCTAGTTTTGTAACATTGTAGGTGAGAGACGTTTGCTGAAATTTATGCTAAAAATTAACTTATATATGTGGCAACATATCCAATAGAAGTTGTAATTTTGGCTGCTTAATACTCATTTAACAGACTCTGTAGTCAATGTAGCTACCGTCAATATGAAAATTGTGAGATGCGAATGGAAGCGACGTTAGCAAGCAAAGGAATCTGTGCATATTCAACCTAGAGTGCCCACGTATTAGAATGTGTTTGAATAATAAATCAGTGCTTTCATAAATTATTTAGTGCTCATTGTAAGAATCTGCTATACTAGTCCAATTTCGTCTGAATGACACAAGCCCTGCTGCAGCTGCCTTGAAGTCATATTCAAATTTCAGCCTTTAATAAAACACGGTAAATTGTAATTATTAGAACACCGCAAGCTGATATTCAGCTGAGCTGTGAAAAACACAGAACTTTCAGCACAAGCGTGCAGCATCGACAACAGCAATTCTTTATCTATAAATATGACCTCGACTTACAGGTAAACATTGCTCCAAACTGTGCTAGCGGATCTTCGATGTTGCATATCAAACATACCCAGAAGTCACAAAGGCGATCTTCTCATTTCTAGATCACGTCGCATAATAATATTTAACCGATCTTCATTCGTCAGGAGTTTCGGAGTTTTTATACTCCTTTTCACATCTCACACTTTTATTTTTCAGTTTTAAGTAGTTAATGTTGTGGAGACATCGTAGTTGTTAGGCACTTGCCGTTCTCTTCCACGGGACTACTCGATCGTTTTAGATAATAGCAATAATAATATCTAATTATTTGCAAAAAGCCTATGAGTCATTTCTTTTACCCCCGTTCAAGTTCGTTAAATCTATGCAACAAATTAATTTGTAATAGAGTTGAATATCACTTTTGTTTCGTATTTACTCGTCGAATTAATGTCAAGTGCCTACTTAATCAATTCATATTTTCTGGTTTTTGCGAGGGTTATCTATTTAAATGTAGCTTTCGACAAATTGTGCAATTAACTCTTACTTTCTTCTCAGCCATAAAATGATGCAGCACAAATTTTACTTACTGGCGTGAATTGTTAAGAAATTTGAACGTAGTATGTATCTTTTACCCTAGTTTTTTGCGTCATATCAGAGAGACGTTTTAGCAAGAATTTTGAGATTAACATCATCTTGTCGTATATTATGCAACGCATGCAAATGAATAAACAGCATCTGGCTGCTTGCAATGTTCGTCAGCTTGAGCATATAAACGTGTCAAGTTCATTTCGTTCCACGTATCATGAGAAGGAGTCAATAATACAACTGTGTAGATGCGGATGGGTTTACTGCTGCTCATGAAAATCAGTATCTGTGAAAGATATCATAGTCACTCATAGAGAGTGAAAAGTACTTTCATTTTAAATCGGCTTACTCCTCGTCGTTGAGATGGTGGGCGCACTTGTGCAGGATCTTGACAATGGTGTAGGCGTTGTTGTCGGCGTTCAAGAAGATACGCTCGTCAGGGATGCGGCGGTCAAGAGGGAAGCCCATGGGCTGGTGGTCGGGGTACTTTTCACCATGGATACCGCACTGGGTGTGGCTGTGGGCATCGGCTTGCTCAAGAGCATCGTGCTGAGCATCGGCTTCACCATCGGTGACGGACACGACAAGAGCGAACTCCATTCCAGTTCTGGTACCCTTAGGCAGCAGCATCCTGTTGGGGATACCGCAGGACCTGTCGTACTTGGCGAAGTCGAAGTCAGAACCGCCAGCGACAGCCTTGTCGGCCTCAGCGATGAGGGTCTTGAAACTGGGAATGTCGGGGACGGTGACAGAAGAATCCGAAGATGCTCGAACAATGTGGTTGTCTCCAGCAGCCACTGAAATTCAAGGAAATAAGCCTTTAGTTAGTCGAATGTATACCAGGGCACACGCACTCTATTCTTCATAACTCTGCATTAAGCCGCTTAGAATGAAACGAATGGCTGTGGCTTCGGTTAAGAATAACGAATATAAATCTGGCTGTGTTCCGTGAATTAGCAAAGCTGTAAGAACTAATGTAACTGTGGCTGAAAATATATCTCAATCAAACAAGGTACATAACTTTCACACTCAAATTCAAGCTTCACCATTGCTCCATATAAGCTGCTAAAATAACTTATGCTGGAAGCCTGTACATGGTGTATGGCTAATTGTATGATTTTGATGTAGGTAGAGAGTTAATCTCAAAGCAAGCCTCACCGGCACAGGAAACGTTACATTTCCTTAAACTGCACTGGCTAGATGATTAAGGTGAAGAAATGCACCATCATTTTCAAAAAAAGAATAAATAAATCCGAGTCTACAAATTTTTTTTCTTGTAATTATATCTGTTAAACATCATTACTTCGTAATAATGGAATAAATTCTCGATCATCCTTTTACTCCTCAGATTGCTTACCATCATAGATGATCACACTTAGTTTTGTATCAGCAAAATACTTCCGTTCGAGAATAAAGTGCATTTAAGTGTCACACATCTACCAATACGAGAAATGACTTGACGGATGAAAACGATCTATAACGCGAACATTTAACATCCCGATTGACTACTTGCTTACTTTAATAGTAAGCACTGAATTACACATACAATAGAAATGAATACATATGATTTTTTCTCTGTGGGACATACACAGACATTTAGTCCTAAACTTTTGCACAACAGTACTCACAGAGAACAGTTAAATTAATTGTCCCGATTGCGACTGCTCCCTAACTAACAAGCAGCTGCACGTACAGTGCACTAATATAGATAGAAATAAATATGGTCCTTAGCAAGCTTGAAAGTGGTAAAACATTCGAAAATAAGTCATCAATAAACAAATAAAACTTACATTTTGTCCAGAACTTGTCCATCTCAACACAGTTCCAGCGGCCTTCCTCGAAGGTAAAGATAACTCCATTGCTATCGCGTCGGGGGCACAGGAAGACTCGAATAACGGCATGCTCTTCTTCATCGCTCTTAATGTCAAAGTTATAGCTGAAGTCGCGGTGATTCAGGCGAGACACAGAGGCGACAACGTCAACTTCATCGACAGTCTCGCTAGAGTCAACAGCCATGTTCAAGTCAAAATCGAAATGTTCAAAGAAGGTGATTAGTTCGCCATCAATGCCAATGCTGGTTAAGTGAACTCCCGGGAAGCCGATTTCCTCAGCAGTGTATGGAGGAAGAGAATCCTTGTGCTCCTTGAAGATGTTGTCCATGTATTTGTGAAGTCTGAAGAAGGCAGGGTCTCGGGTAGCGGTTTCGAAGTGCTCCATCACACTGGGAGGAAGGTTGAACTTACCATGAGGATCAGCCTGGCGACCCAAGATGATATGAGCTTCATTGTGGAGAGCGCCGTAGTACTGGGCGTTAGGGCTGTACAGAGAGGATTCAATGATGTCACCAAGATGGTCAATACCTTCAGCATTCCTGATATCAACGTGGGAACCATCGCGAGCGGTGATGTAGCCATGGGCAATGGCGTCACGGATACGGCTTTCGTGAATGATCATGTCACGGACTCGGACAACGCCATCAACATCTTCGAATCTCACGTTGTCGGGACGAGTAGGGAACTCACCACCATACCTGTAGGTAGTGTGAGGGGCAAAACCTTCCTTGATGGGCCTGTCCCAGTAGAGTTCATCAACAACATCCAAATGGTTGGACAGACGCTCGGAATCGAAACGAACAGTAAGCTGGTGATGAGCCCAGAAGAATAGTTCTCCCTTGCGATCCAGGTGGTAACCGTAAGCATCATCCCACCAGAAAGGGAAGTCCAAATGCCAGGTAACGTGGTGGACGTTCATGCCGATGTCCTCACCAAAGTAAGCAACGTGCTGTTCAGGATTCTTCTTGCTTCCAGTGAACTCCATCTCAAATTTTCCAGGAGTCTGGGTCATCTGAGCGGTGTAAGCCTTCTGGATCACCTCAGAGTTGGTGAACATGTGAGGTGTCACTTCGTAAAGAGGAGGCAGAACGATGCCCTCTCCGAGTTTGGAGTGAATCACTGCGGCATACAGGGCATAGATGAACTCACCCTCGTTCATGCGCTCGCGGAAGTAAGCAGCATTGTTAACGGCGGCCTCCCAGGTCTTGCAGTGCATGAGCACGTCGAAGAGCATAAGGGCTTCCTCACGCTGGCGGGTGTTGAAAAGAGAGAACCAGTGGTGTTGTTCCAAGAGACGGTTGTCGTTCAGTTCCTGCACGAGACGGTTTACAGCCGCTCCATCATCAGTGTAGAGGGAGGTGTCAGCATCAGGCTGGAAGCTTGCGGCGGCTTCCCTGAGTTCATCGAAGCGAAGATGCTCTGTCGATCGGTACAGCAGACGGTTGATGGTCTGCTGCCGATGAGGAAGATCATCTGGAAGAAAGAAAAGCAAAAATGAGCTACTGTTGCAATTCGTAAGATTTATTTAACTATAATCAAGTGAAGAAGCCCTAGATTCAAATTGGTTATGCAGAATAGGACATAGATATCGAGTGACGAATATACAGTGACGCAAATAAGCCGTATAAAATATCAGGCAAGCGTAAGTTGTAAGAGAGTAAATAAAGGGTGTTTATTTTAGAAGCAAAGAACTTTAGATTAATAAAACACAATGAAAATGATATGAAATATTCAATTATTTGGTACCGTTACAAAGGTTACTTTATGTCATTTCAGATTTAATAATAATATCCGCCATGTGGCTTCCGCGGCTCACGCGCACGTGCCTCAATCTTGATGTCCAATTTCTACATGCTCTCCTCAGTAACTCTGGCTGGATTTCGCCAAAAGCCGGCGAATATTCTCCTCTAGCTGTGGTAGTGTTTCTGGTTTGTCACGGCCATAAATTGGCCGTAATGCGCGATAGGTAGCCCTAACTGAGCTGGTATTTTTGAAATAGAGCTGCACTATTTGAAACCGCTGCTCATGTGTCAACCTTACCATGATGGCGTACCACGCATACTGAGATCATCTGACGCGACACACTCCCAGTTGACATTTGGCACTGTGGCCAAGTACTGTCTTAAATCTTAAATGGCATAGATAAGCCTTTGCATTGGCACCAAATATTTGGATATTTCATATTATTTTCATTGTTTTTTATTAACCTAAAATTCTATGCCTCTAAAATAAACACCCTTTATTTACAAGCTATCGATGCAGGAAGGAACACAAAGAACTAGATAATGAAAAAAAGCACAAACACAGTGTGAGATCATTGAAGAGAATATCAGCCACATAAAATTATAAACGGTGAATGGGAATTCGCAGATCCGGAGTGGAACCTGATTAAAACAATATTGCAATGCAATAATATTTCTCAAAGCCGGATCCCATAAATGTCAAATGGTGTGTTTACTCAGTAAAGCTTCCCTATATTGTATTAGGGTTTTGCCCTCCTAAGTTAATGTGTCCAGTAAAGAAGTCACAAAAATAGCCGTTAAATTTGTTTGTTGTCAGATTACACAACAAAGTTTTGGATATCAAATCATGAGTGTAAGAAGTTAGAAATAAGATATATGAAGATTTGTTGCTTGATGACCCAGTAATGCTGCAAGACAACAAACAAAAGTTGAAAGTTAATCATATTTTTTCAGCTATCTCACTGATTTTAGTTATATTACTGAAGTCTAGTGCACATTTAAACTTGCAAATATGTATTTTTTTTTTTTAACATGAAACCTACCAAATCAATAGACTGCGCCCCTAGACTTTGGCACAAAACAAAATTTCCCGCAGAATTAGCTGCAGCCTGCAAGCATTAATGTTAGGAACTAAAAGAAAAAAAAAAAGAGCAAGGCAAATTTGGACGGTACATATCTTATAGTGTACCTTCTTTTCTTAGGTATTATTAGTCAGTTCAATGTTCACAATTTTCTACAACAGATTGTGTTCGTTGTGTTCGTGATGAGTGCAATGTTATCTATCGGAAAAAAATGTCTGTACTTCAGCACTCTATAAGTACCATTAAATAATGCGAAAAGGGAAATTCAGCATGATTATTTTCCCTAAAAGTTTCCTCTTTGATGTCATGAAAACTAAATAGATTAGGTTCGGTACATCAAGGGCAGTAGAAAGCGAAGAAAGGACTTGGTGAACCAAAAGGGACACCAATGAAGCAAAGGGAATTTTTCCTACAGAGGAATACGATAATTCAGTTCCCACGTGTTCGCGTTACGATAAGCGGATAAGAAGATTAAAACAATGAAAAACTAGAGAACTCTGAGAACGCA
This sequence comes from Parhyale hawaiensis, assembly GCA_001587735.2. NCBI lineage: Eukaryota > Metazoa > Arthropoda > Malacostraca > Amphipoda > Hyalidae > Parhyale > Parhyale hawaiensis. Next base: position 28,697,558 of record LQNS02278096.1, on the reverse strand, counting down.
TACTTTCTCCAAGCCATACCTCCATACCTCCAACATTAACAAAAAATATCAAATTCGTTCTGAAACTATGATTTGCATATTATCAACACCGAAATCCAACCATTTGTGCCTTTTAGCAATACCGACAGCTTCTGTATTTTTCTTGAAATCCTCTTATAACTTTAGAGTTATTCTGCTCACAAATATTCTAACAAAGATGAGTCAAACACACGAACAGACCAACAGATCAACACCAAAATTTAATCATTTATGTCCTACAACATTATGAGCAATTCCTGAAAATTTCATGGCTACCCGTTCGTAACTTTCTGAATTATTTTGCTAACACGAATAAAATTTTAAACACAGAGACAAAGGAACGAACCAGGAGATCATCACAAAAATTTGTTAATTCCCTCTTCGTGATATACTTAACAAGTCATGTAATTTTCATAAAAATACGTCTCTAACTTATTTAGTTATGATACTAAGGAAAGTTATTTAGTTATGATACTAAGCTAAGGGTTGGACGGATTTCACCAAAAGATAATCATCTGTTACTCTTTACATACTTAACAATCACTGTAATTTTGGTAAAGATCTGTCCATAACTTTGCGAGATATATTGGTGACAGAAAAATAGACAGAATAACAGACAGACAAACAAGACAAAACATAATCTCCTTGGCGGAGGTAATAAATGTATATTTCCACGTTATGAAAGCCTTGCCATTTGGCGTAACGATCAATTACTTGTTCCATAACTTAGTTCTATTCTTCATAGTTCCGCAGCAGGGGAATTCGAGTGTAAACAGAGAAAAGATTGTCCCAAATACCTAAGAAAGGTTAACATTTATCCTATGGAATCACGTTGGATACATGAATCCTCTTAGCACGAAAAGAGGAACATTGCTGAATCTACTAGTAACCTGCTGCCTTTCCCGTATCCCATTTAAAGCAATAGCCCTTCAGTACCTACCATGCGTACAGATTTACAGAATTGCAAATCGTGCTATTCCTAAGAAGTGGTGATGTTTAATTCAAGCGAAGAAAGGTTAAGCACATATTTACATTACAATAACCCTTGGACATGAAATGGGCGGAGGTGATTTATTAGAATGGGTTCGATGCATCGGTCCTCGAAATCACACGGACCGAATGACCGATCTCTTTAGGCCGTACTGTCTGAAAACGGGAAGGACTATCGGGTAGTTACTAAAAAAAATCGATTCATAACATCGGGCAAGTTAGGTGAGGGCAGGTCTGGTTTGTCTAATTTCTCATATTCTATATTTTGGCCGCAAAAGTTTTAGGTAATGGTGACTCGGGATTAGGTTATATTTACCTGCAGCGTCGCTGAGATAGTGAGGCCAGGCGCTGGCGCCGGCGATGGCCACGCAGAGGACGGCAAGTATCAGCTTCATTTCGACTTCGGAACTCAGGCTGAACACGACTCTGCTACTGCTGCAGGGGCTTATATACGCCCAGTGTCAGGATATCTCAACAGCATTCATTATCAGAGGCTCTTCTATATCAAGGAGGGAGCCAATCCAAAGCAGGAGCTTGAAGCACCATGGTGAAGTGGAGTGGAGTTCAAGGCCTAATCTTTCGTAGAATATACCAGTTTCTTTCCCTGCAGAACAGGACAGTGAAATGTGGAATATCCCATCCATAATGCATGTTTTGAGATGTGTCTGTAAGCCTCAGTCTTCCGTCTAAAGTGAATTTCACACTAAATTCTAAGTAGGAACATACTTGTGCTCGCATCTATGGTATGGTAACTGAAATAGTCACAGCTGTCCCGACAGCTGTTTTTGACATTATATTATCAAAACAACGAATTATAATTCAATGAGACGATTCATTTAGCAAAAGTTCAAAATTTATCACTTATTATCAATGTATGAGAAGTTAATTGTCATTACGTTGAAGTATATAGACTAGGTAGTCCCGGGCCCGCGATCGATCAACAGATGAAGAGATGAAATCCACCATCGAAGATTTAGCTTTTCGTGACCGCACTTGTTTATTTAGGAATGAAGCTAAATTCCGCGGTCGGAAATCGCTGGTGAAGTTTTTTTCAAAAAAAAAAAAGATTAAGCCATACTTTTTTAAGTAATGTCTGTTTAATTTCAGCTTCTGAGGGTATAATCTTCAACCTATGAAGGATCAACTGAGGGCCAGAGGCAAAGTATTAATTAAACAAGAGAGAGAGAAGCTAAAATATCTAAAAGGCACTAAATATATTAAAAGTCTCCCATGTAATTATTCAATATTAATTTTCATCATGTTTGCCTTAAACTACTCTCCATTATTTGCCATTGAAGTGAAAGATATCTTAAACTAACTTCTCCTTTCTCCACAGTATTTTACGTACCATTAATGTCTTCCGTCATACCGATAACGAAACGTGACCTAACGCATAGTCTAAGACTGCCAACCAACAAGTGAAACGAGTGGTTACTGCTATTTAGCTTAGATTATAATAAATAATCAGCGGTAGACGAACCGACGGCCCATTCCCAGAGAGCCGCCGGGATTTACGTTCCGTCCCTCTGTGAGCTAATGCTAATATGTCAGTGTCAGTTAAAAGACTCAGGAATCAAGTAAAAGGGAAAAAAATCAGCCGGTGAGTTGATCTTGCAAGCACGATTTATAGCTGCAGATATCAGAAGTTTGGAAACATCAAATTAGTTGGGCCGAAAGAGAAAAGATTATGGAATCAAGGCGGTCTCCAAAGCTTTGGCCGTTAAGAGTTTGTGACTACTGGAGGTGTTCTTAACTGTGAAGGGTGTCTTTCCCAATATTTGTCAAGACGACTTTTAAACGCGTTGACTTTCCGCACCGCCAACGTAGGAGGATATTCTATTCCAGATGTTCACTATGAAGTGCGGAAAGAACTGCTGGCTTTTATGCCCTTTGTGCTGCCAAATATTAGGAATTTTTAGTTTAATTTCTAGTCGTTATGTGTTTACTTAAACTGTTAGCGCTACGGTGCTAGCAGAAGTTAATTTCTCGCGTGTAAGGTAGTAAAAATAAAATATGCTCAGCATTTATAGAATTGAATTGCAGAGTCGAGATATTATTACAAAAATTATTCTACGTGCGCGGTTCCAGAAGTAATTCAAGTTGATGCGAAATCCAGTGGTCGATTTCGGTCGGCCGGGTCGCAAAATAGCTAACTATAAATCCGAAATGCCCACCACTGGAATAGACTATAGGCATGCCCATGTGTCAAACACAGCTTATTCTATCCACAAACCATTAGCAGCAACTCATGATCACAGAAAATATATAGTAGCATGTGATGAAATGACTTTCAGGCATTCATGCACAGGCGTGCACTTTACGTAAAAGTTACGAAAGAATTTTTTGTGTCATACCACCCAACTAACTGATCGATCTGTTAACAAATTATGCTAAATCGTCGATGTTTACATACGCCGTACCACGATAAATAGGTGCTGAGACGGTAGAAGTAAAACTTGAACTCAATACCGAGCTGGGCTGACGGTTAGAGCAAGATGACAACACCACGATTATCTAAGGGCGCGTTCGACTGGGCGCCAAATTTAAGCCTGAGAGGCTTAGCTTGTCCGAAACGCCAGTCAGAAATTTTAGTTCTGCTACTTAATTTTAATCGCGTTGCAACTGTTAGAGACAACGCGAATACACTGAACTGGGTAAAAAAGTCCAGTTTACGTACGGAGCATGACTACGTTTCTGGAAGTCTCAAGAGAAACGGATTACGGGTCAATACTTGGCGCTCATTATTTACACCGGGTCGAAGCCGCGACACCTGCATGCAGTTCCGGACAAGTCAAGCCTCGAGGTCTTAATTTCGGCGCCCTCTACAACGTGCCCTTAAATCTGCAAATCTGAGAGCACCGCTGAGCACTTGTGCCTTCGCTGCTCCGTGCACCAGAACCCATAACATTAAATCTCAGTTTTTAAGGCAAAAATACAATTGGAGATAAGGTAAAAATTCGTTTTCGGTGGTTTTTTCGGGCTGAACGTACTGCTCTGCCGAGGGTTAAACTGATGCAACATATTACCAATTTTCCCTAAGAGGTACGCAAACGCACAACGAAAAATAGTAAGTAGGTCAACCTTCAGGCTCCATGGCGGCATCATAATTTCAATCGATACTTTTTTACCGTGATGTTCTATCTTAATATAATGCTACAAATATCCAAACGTTTCCGGTCAATTAGCGCCTATGTACAGTATACTAAACTACACGAGGTTTGCTTATTAGCTCTTTACGGACGAATTAATAAATTAATTGCAAAAAAATTGTACTCAATTTCCGATTAGAAATAGTCCATAGACTTCAGTAATACTGACAGTTTTGGAAAAAAATGTTCATTGAAAAGTTTAAAATGTGCAGACGAATTCGTCTATTTAGGAACAGCGCAACATGTTGTTTTGCAAAGGACACATTCATCCGCTGATCTATTTGTATATAAATAACTCATAAATAAAAAATTGTTTCATTTATGAATAACATAAGAATTGATGAGCCAAAAAACGAATCAAGCAGCTTTTATCGACAGAAAAATTTGGATCGGCAACATATAAAGTCATGAAAGAATTCATCGCTCTGGACATCGCCCAACGAAATTTGATCTTTGACGACATCCGGAATTTCTCTTGAAGTTGAAGCTCTTGTGCCTTAAAACGTGGTTGTAGAGAATTTTGAAAGTAAAACACGAGTATCGCGAAGGACTTACTCGTTCGATGAATATTTGTCTGGAAGCAAGCCTATACGGCCGTATTCGTTCGCAGTGTAAAACATGGCATTCCCCATTATGCTATGCAGCAAGTCGCTATTACTTGAAAGCGAAAAATTTTGAAAAAGGACGCAGATATTAAGTACAGAGTTTCTCTGATCCGGGAAGGACTTATTCGTCCGATGAATATTTGTCCGGCAGCAAGCCAAGCAAGCCGACATGGATGTACGCAATGTTATACATGCGACCACAGTGTAATAGAAAGTAATTTCCATTGGGATATTGAGCAAGTCGTTAATGCTGTTCATACTAAATTAGATCCGATCACAGTCTGATCAGCATTAAAACGGCTCTCTCAGTACCACCGAGGCATAGACAAAGAGAACATCCTGGTACAGTGAGGCCTGTCAACTTGAAAGCGCTACAGAACCAGGACGCGCGTGGAAGACTGCAACGCGAAATTGCTGCAAAACTCTCCACCCCCTGAGCATCGAGACTACTGTGAAGACGCTTGGAGCACAATAAAAATTGCTTTGAACGATGTGTCTCGGGATGTCTTGGGATTTTAATCGTAGAAAGAGACAGGACTGGCTTGATGATAGTTTTCTAACATCCGTGAACTACTTGCAGAACTGTACAGAGCGCACGCACGGTGGCTCGGTGGCAAAGGAAATGTCTGTGCAAAAAAGACGTACATGCGGCTCAAGTCCCGAGTGCAGCATGTAGTCAGAACTATGAAAAATCAATGATGAAAAAAGAGAACGATAGATCTTCAGGATCTGAATAATTCCAACGATATTGGTGGTTTCTACAAAGAGTTGAGAGCTGACCACGGTCCTACATAAGATGGGGCACAAGCGCTTCTGTCCCGGAGTAGCGAAACTCTCATCCCTGAGCCGGGTGCAATAGTGCAGCGTTGGGGTGAGCATTTTCAGCCAGTGTTAAACATACCATCAGCGTTTGCCGAGGGAAAAATAGAAGTTCTCCCACAGCGGCCTATGGCGAGGGATTTGCGCTGCAGCCTAGTCCTGATGAAGTTTGATAAGCCATGGCCTCCGTGAGGTGCGGGCAGCCACCCGGCCCCGATGGGATCCCCCCGAAAATTTTCAGATGTGGACCGGAGGAACTAGCATTGGCCTTGCACGATCTTTTCTGTAGAATATGGTCCAGTGAATGCGTTCCACAAGACTTCAGGGATGCGAGTATTATACACTTATACAAGCAGAAAGGAGATCGCAGGGACTGTAAAAATCATCGTTGCTTTAGTTTGCTCATTGTATCAGGCAAAATACTGACGCGACAGCTTGTGAACAGGTTGACACCTGAATGCGAAGAGATTCAATCGAAGATGTTCGCTGACGACTGTGCTGTCGTGGCACACAGTGAACGCGACGCGCAGACTCTAATAGACAGGTTCTCCCAAGCTGCATCTCGTTGCGGGCTTAATGTTCGTGTCAGCAAGGCTGAAGTCTTCTGCCAGCCTGCGCCTCGAATAATTCTACCCCTCCCCTCAATATATGCCAACGAAACTGAGCTGAAGGCTGTCCACAGCCTCAAATATCTTGGAGGGGTCTTGTCTAACGATTACTCTATGGATCCTGACATTATAGCAGCCGCATCGCAAGTACGGCTACAGCGTTTGAAAAGTTGGAGCATCGATTGTGGCGATCACATGGTGTAAATCTCAGCACGGAGGTGTCCGTGTACAAGGCTGCTGCCAGGACAGTTCTACTGCATAACTGGGAAACTTGGATCCCTGTACCGCAAGCAGATAAGGAGATTGGATGCTTTCCACATGCGATGCTTGAGATGAATAGCTCGCATAACTTGCATGAAATGACTCCAAACGCAGAGATCTTGGAGAGGTGCAGTGTGAAGGGCATAGAGGCCTAAATAATGGAAGCAAAGGTGCGCTGGTCGGGTCAAGTGATTCACATGGATGAACGAAGGCTACCAAAAACAGTTTTGTACGGCGAGCTGCAGCATAGTGGGCGATTGAGAACAGGTCAACGCCTTCGATACAAGAATCAGCTTCACAGTATTGTCAAGGCATGCGGCATAGACAGCCTGAAAAAGCAGACAACGAACCGCAGCGAGTGGAGGTCTGCTTATACGACGGCAGTGACTAACTACGAAGTTGATAGAATCCGGAGAGCTAGAGAAAAGAGGCATCGCCGGAAAAACGCCTCACCTGGAAAGGGCACCCACCTTTCTGACGATTGCGCCTGAGTGTCATTCTCGGATAGGTCTGCATAGCCACAAGCAGGCCCACCTGAGGCGGCGTGCTCTCCGTGAGGGACACGAGTGACTTTCCATCAGTGCCAGATTCATCGAAATCGATGGCTGAACCGACGACGACTAAGTGTTACACGCTAATCCTTGATGTCGTGTAAAGGAGATCGCGGCCAGAAACACACAGCTCCCAGATTAAGATTTATTCCAGAAAACTGCCTTGTTTGACTGCACAAAAATAAA
>LQNS02278096.1:28540238-28551564 GCA_001587735.2 Parhyale hawaiensis | reverse complement strand
GAACAAGACCAGCGTGGCACATACAGAGAGCAAAGCATAGTCACAGGCTATACCATTACCGAGAGTCTGCGCGCGTGCGCACTCTGATATCTTAAGTGTGCATAAATCTACCGAACCTGTCAAATGACTGACAAGAAGGATCATCAAGCCATTCCAATCGAATTTATAATCGGCTAAGACCGAACACTGGCCCGAACGCAGCTGAGAGAGGGTAGAGCGGAAAAGTCTGGGAGAAGAGACTTCTCTGCACTTGGAGGAGTGCATTGATAGCCCAGATTCCATTGAGGGATGCGAAGCTACAACTGTTGAGTTGTGATGTGCCGTCAGGGCAGTACTGCATTGCTCGGGAGGCAGATTCCCTTCTGTGAGGAGGGGCAGCAATATCCTCTTCAAATTTTCATTAGAGAGTTTGTTATGTAGGACGATGGCCAGAATCGAGTATGAGAATTCCATAATAGCGATAAATGATGCGCTTCGACGCGTAGCTATTCCGTCACTCGGATACTGGTGTAATATTCACCTGTGAATTAAGTATCAGATGTCATTGTCTTGATTATTAATTCCTGGTTGAAATGTCAATCGCATAGCGATGCCTCTTTGAAATAATTAATGGATAATGCAGCTCACCATCAGAACTCTCTTCCGACGACAAGAAAATAAGTAAAGAAGGAAGCAATCCTTTCTTCACCTTCCATAGCTGGAAAACTTATTAGACAGCTGGTCGAGCTATGAAACGTTTGAGTTATGAATAACAGCACAGTCTGTCAAAGGCATCGCAGAGATCCTTTGAAGGGAGTGCCGGGGATCCACGCTTTCGTTCTAGAATATGGTAAGAGAATGAATGTCAAATAACGATATTGGGTGTTCGGTCACGTTTTCTACGACTATGCTTATAACAAGGCTCTTCAACACAGCTGGAACATTGTACAGGTTTTGGCATCACGGTATGAACATGAGCTATTACTTGAACGTTACTGACATAGCGATAAGACTCCCCAATACTTTTTTTCTATCTCATCACTGAGTCTATCTAATGGAGATCTTTCATTACGTTTATTGCAAGATTATAACTACTTGAAAATGATGGCAAACGCATATCTGGGTTTGTCTCCGTATATCTTAGCCGGCTCCGGTGACGTCATGGTATTAGGCCGAATGGCTTTTTTTAAATAGATGTAATTATTCTCTATCTGATGGGTGTTCCTATACTCTGCCCAAGCTACTTCCTTGCAGCCATAAAAGACGCTGATATATACAGAGTACCTATGAGAGCCTTTGAAAGAACATCTTACCGAGGTGACTGCATTTCGAATTGTCGCTATATATTCTAATTTTTTTTTTTCATGGACGTAACTCACGTGGAAAGAAAACCACAATCAGTATCGCAGATAGCGATGAGAGGTACTACAGTGCGCGGGGTCTGCTGATAAGCTGTCGCCCAGGGCAAGCCAAATTATTTCTATTGTCATGTTGCAATTGGCGCTTATGATTGGGCAGAGGAATTGCGCCTTCGAAGATTGACTTGTTCGAAACTTTCGGCAGGTGCGCTGGCTACAACCTGCTGAATTGAGTATGAAGTATTGACCCTTATTCGGTTTTAGAAACTTACGGTAGAGCACATTCGATTGGGCGCCGAAATTAGACTTTCGAGGCTTTATTTACTTGGAATGTCAGACAGATGCGTTGGCTCTTCAGTCATTCCCGTTTTAGACTTCGTACCGAAACACGCTTGATAAGATAGTTACAATATAACTAAGAAATCTCTTGGACAAGATTATGCTTCAAGTTATATGATGAAGGGAAGACTTCTGGAAACTTCATTTTTTTTTAATTTAGTCGACCATTTTCGTTTGTCCGTTTGTTTATCTCTACGACTGTTTTTATGTTTGTCGTTAACATAACTCAAAAAGTTATTTACGAAACTTCGTGGAAGTTGTAGGGCGCGGTAAAAATGTAAAAAGACACACATGACCAATTTGCTTTCCTAGTTTCAGGATCAATTTAAAATTCTCGTAAATACTGTCTTGCTTGGAGGAGGTATGAGCTTTCAGGGTGCTCTACTGCTGATATATGGTTCTTTAAGCAGGGGAGCAGTACACTTGGGTCTCACAGACCCAGTATATTAGAGTCCCCTTCAGTATCGTAGCATTTAGACAAGAGATACCCTTGTCTTTTTCATTTGTCTTCGAAGTTTAGATGCTGCTACTAACCATGGGTGTGTAATTTTCGAATCTCCTAATTTAGAATATTTGCAAGTCTCTTTGAAGGTTTAAAGGGCTACTGTAGAGTTTTACTGAAAGTGAAGGAGTAATACAGTTGCATTATGAATAATTTAGTTTCCAATGTATCTTCTCAATCAAGAAGTGTATGTTTTGTAGGATTTTTGTGTGTTTGCCTGTTAAACTGTTTGTCTGTCCAAAAGATTGTTCAAAAAGTTTTGAATGCATCTTTACGAAGCTTATAGAGATTGTTAGATACATACGTTAAGAGGAACAGAACATTAACTTATAGTAAATTAAGACCCGTTTGTTTGTTCGATTTTTTGTTTGTTTTCTGCTACTTTTTTCGTATTTTCTTCCTTACATAACTCAAAGAGTTATCAACAATTCTTCATAAAATTTGCAAATGTTGTTTGGTAATTTGAAGAGGAGCAAATGACCAACTTTTTGTGATGATCCGTTTATCTGTGTGTCTCTAATTTTGTTGTTTAGTTTGTCAGAGACATAACCCAAAACGTTATCAACTGCTCTTCATGAAATTTACAGGACTTGGTAAAAACCTCAAAAGACACAAACGACCAATCTTTAGAGATGCTCTGTTCGTCCATTTGTGTGTTTATTACCCGCTAGCGAAGTAAGAGAGGTGATCATGTTTTCGTTGAGGATTCAAGTATATAGCTACCTATATATTTGTACATTGTCTTGAGATAGCATTACAAATTATATTGAGGAATTCGATGTAAAGCGCAAGTAGAAATTTGGTTACCCACGACGCGCGTGTAGCCGTACCTCGGCTCATCAGGCGGGAGGGTCAAAGTTGATCAACTTTGACCCTCTCACCTAATGTCAACTGTTACAATGGCCAAACTTTAGTGATGGTTGGTTCGTCCGTTTGTGTGTTTGACTATATGGTTGTCAGAAGATAGATCAAATATTTATGGGCTGCTCTCAAAGAAAAGAATAGAAGCTGTTAGGTAGCTTAAGAAGCACAAATGGCCAACTTTTTACAATGATAATACATACTTCCTGGATTCTGAAGTAACTTTTTGTTTTGTAACTTTGCCTCCCATGACAGAGTTATGAGCTCTTACAGTGCTTCTCAAGTATTCATTGATGGATCCTAATAAGGATCAAGATTGATTTACATTATTAGTATATACAATTCTTTTATGTCAACAGCTGTGAGACCTAATTATTGTACCCTTCCCGGTGCATTCAGAAAAGAGAACTTTCCTTGGGTTTAGCCTCCCTATCGTTACAATCAGCTAAGGGACAGGACAAGCAGACTGCACAGGCAAACCGAGGAATCGTCAACGGAAACAAAATTATAGGAACCCACAAACGACACGGTAAAGTTAAAGGTTGACCAGAAAAAAGAAGGAAATTGGTTGCAAATATCAGTAATGACACGTTAGCGTTGAGGTAACTATTGTAGAGTCCTTGCGGGAACCCACAGCTGCAGCATATCACAAAACTGGCTCGACAATACCGGCAGATCGACTCTGAGCTCTCAGCCTAGCTCGAACAGGCATTGCCTCCGCTGTGCGAACCACACCGTCACCAATACAGCTCTTGCTGCCGCTTTCGCCAAAGTAAGTAGACTACAACAAAGAAATTCTCCCGTGGGTTTGAGTCTCCATTACGTAGAATGAATGAACTCTACTAATCTAACTATACAGCCAGCATGGTCCATTAGATCCACCTGAGATTTAAGTTTCTAAAGGAAAATTGTCATTAGTTTCCTTTAAGCACATGTTTTTTTTTCAGTACGTAATTTTTAATGTAGAATCCAAATCTGAAATCCGTTTTTGTCGGTCGGACCTAGTTTAGAGTAATGACCCCCCTCCCCTCCAGAGGGTGGGGGCATATTTCTGTTTTCGACTTTCGCAGTATTTGTCGAGTTATACCATTTTCAGGTTACGAAATATTATACATATAGTTAAACAATCTTGAGGCCACATGGGAACTGGGGTTTTTGGGAGGGAAAGACGTAATTAAGGATCCGGGTGTGGCTAGGTTAGGTTGGAAAACCAATTTAAAAGATTTTCCACTACCCTGTGCTATCGCCGAGTATTTCCTCCCATAGGAAAACAATGGGAATGTCAAGGTTGTATAATCTTAAAAAGTAGAGCCGACTGAAAGTAAATGATTTTTTTCTGGAATCAGCATTGAAAAATGAGTCGATTATTTTTCTCGTGCTCTAAGGAAATTTTTACCGCAAAATTTTCCAGATTGTTTTAGGTTCCGTCTAAAAAATTTTTAAATATTACTTCTTCTCAGGTCGTGGAAAACTTGGCTAAAATGACACAAAGAAATGCAGATGAGGGCTCATCGTTACAGAGATTGATGTAGTCGCTCTCCATGACCACCGACTTGACAGAGATTAACATGGTTGCTCTCCATCACTACCGACTCAACAGAGATTAATATAGTTGCTCTCCATCACCACCGACTTTACAAAACTCAACCAGCACTGATTTCCTCAAACCGGTACAAAAACCCGGCAACACTATGGATACAACTTACAGAGTGGAACTGGGATAATTCCAAAGATTTTGTTGAAATTTTCTGCAAAAGTGAAGCTGAAACAACAACGCACTCAGCCATACCAATAGAGAGACGAGACAAAGTACATACACAGAGTGAAAATCTGCAACTCTACGGTATTTGGACCGATGATTTCACTTGCTATGCTCTGTTCTCTAAACTCTGTCACTGCGTGTCGATTTTCTTGCCGTAGAAAACCAACCAAACAGCGATTTACTGTCACGGACTGTGACATCACGCATAGTTGTGCTTTGGCCACGTGCACGCACTATAAAATCTTTATTCAATCGGGTCCTTCCTACAACCAGCATGGATGCGCTCACAAACATTCCAACTAATGCCAATACCACACGCTAGTCAAAAGAACTAGTATCGTCATTTTTCATCTGAACGTTATGTTGAACTCTTGTAAACACAGCTTTAAGATTGCCAAGAAATGGTGCAAGCATGTTTACCGACAGTTTAATTTACTCCGCAAGTGCCGTTACTTAACTTTCGTAATGTCATTATAATATCTGGAGGGATTTATAACTCATTTTCTTTGCAAATGTGTGCTACTTAAATGCACCCATCACACTTTCGGACGAAAAAATGACGATGCTCGTTCTTTTGACTAGCGTGTGGCATCGGCATAAGGGAGCCCATAGGCATTATAAAGGATCATCAAACTGGCTCTCGGTGCAGGCTACTGGTACCGTATTTGACACTGGCCCCAAAAACATTAGCTTGAAGTACAGCAAATGTTTTGTCATATAGCTAAAGTTTATTCGCGTAATTTTTATAATTGAGGAATGTCAGGAGTATTTAAATAATAATAGCTTCGATTCACCCATGTTGATCAAGGTAATCCAAAAAGATTAGCCTTGCCCTTGATGGTGACTTTTACTCGCCGTTCATTTACAGCAGATAGTTTGCCAGATTTGGGTGTTCGTGCAATACGCCCTTTCAAACCTTCAGAATTGTGGCGCCAAGCCAATAGCGGCACTCCTCTTGCAACGGGGAATCTTAGGTAAAACCACAATTGCGCGTGACGCTATTGGCTTGATGTCACAATTCTGAAGGTTTATAGGGGCGTACTTTCTAAACCCTCAGATCTGACGTAGCGCATGAGGGTACGTCGCGTACTAAATGTAATACTGCTCTTACAGGTACGGTAGTGCTGATAGGGACACTCGAGCATTTCTGCAGCGCTGACAAAAGTACGCACTGCGAGAATTATATATGTGCTTATTATAGTGTGCGCGTGTGCAGGCGGAAAGCGACGTACGCCAAATTCTGTGTAATGCGATTGGCTGAAAGGCTGCATAGTAAAATGGCGGGGCCGAGCAGCAAGGGGAGAAAATAAAGTTTGTGAGCCTACCGGTGGGGGGGGGGGGTTAAACATAAACTTGAATAGCCTTATTCAGCCAATTATTATAGCAAGACTGCACTTCACGCACTATTTTTATTTTTATGATAAAACGCGGCCATGTCGGAAAAATAGTTGACTGGTGTGTCAGGCGAACAACGGCTCTGTACATTCCTTCTACATATTAAACCTGTTTATGTTTTGTAGTTCACTGCTAATGCCAGAGTCACACTATACAACTGGACGCTCAACACGCAGATACATCGTCTATGCTATACTGTTCAGACTGCGTATCGAGACGACGTACGTACGGGCTCCTGATATACTGAATGTGTGTCGGCCCAGTGTGGTGATCGGATTTCAAACAGCTTTTCAGGTGTTGGTTTGAATGCAGAGGTTCCACAATTGGGTGCCCCCTTTCCCCCTCTTCTCGGAATGTCGAATTGAAGCCGATGGTGAGAGGAAAAGCGGGCTTTTGATATTCATCATAGTAAAAGTGCGTTCTACTGGAACTCTTTTTAACAGAGACAACCAAATCCGCTTCAATTCAGCTTTTCAGGAACCTCCGTTTTTGGCTCTCAGTTTGCTACGTTGGATGAAACTAATTTCATGCGGTAATCGCAAACTGTGGCAGCTAAAATATCAGCGTGCCTTCGAAATTAATAGAAAGTTTCAATAATTCGACAACCAACGATTACAGATCCGAACGAGTTAAGCCCGAAGCGGATCAGAAAATCTGAATCTCAGTGGGCGAATATCAAACTTGTTTCACACGCATATTATATGAAATATCTATAGATAAAATAAGTAAGAAGCATCAGTTCGTAAGTTTATATGAAGGGTGGACGTGGGGCTTATGGGGAGTGGTTGCAGTGGTTAGCAGTCCACCTTTAGCTCAAAAGAGCCCAATACATTGCACCTGTTCTTGGGGGGGGGGCGCTGCTCTGCGGTGGCTCGTCTCTATGTTACCAGAGGCTCATCAGGACTAGGCACATGCGGCAGCTTCCTGCCGCAGCCTAGTCACAAAACTAAATGCCGTTGATTGAAGACCCTCCCCCCCTCCAGCCTCTCTTTACGCCGTATGTGGAAGTCAGGGTCGCCTCTCACTTCAGTATTGTGGTTTTAAGGCATAACTCCTATTGGAATTGTCCCAGTTTAGGACACTGTCTTTAATAAATTGTGCCCATGTTGTATATTGTGCGACAGCTGCCGATGCCCGTGCTTGCGATACGTTTCTCTCCTACATTCCCCTTATTTTCGCATTGGCTGCCGCTCTATATCACTTGGCACAGTAAACGTTAGCAGAGTTTACTGTGATGCAAAAACAAGTGCTATAAAATAGCCGCCGGTTCGAAAATGGGTGGAATCCAGGAAAGCTCGGGCATCAGCAGCTGTCGCAGGATAAGTAATATGGCAATTGGGGGGCTAGATAAAAGTAAAAAAAAGTAAAGTCAACTTAGACCGCATCCTCACCTGGGAAACTCACATGTACTGGTTTGTGCTGCAAGTATAGGCCCACTGGCCCTAGATGTCTAATTGTAGTTGCAGTCGACCTCGGGTCACTAAGAGCTATGGCGCCCATTAGACGGAAGGACCAAATGACCCGAGACCCCACCACTCTCATCTCTGAGGAAAGTAAGTTCCACCACGGCGCAGGACACGCACACACAACTGCCGAGTCAAGACCCGAGTTAACACACCTAGATCTGCAAAGAGCTCGCGTGCCTGGGTTAGCCTTGAATCTGCGAGCGATACAAGGTGTTAGAGCTGCGAACGGAGCTGCCACAGTCTATGCAGGTAGCCTAAATAAAGCGCGTCACGTACCCACCTCTCTTACGCTTACAGTGTCCGCTTAGGTCACAATATACGATGTGGTCTATTTTAGCTATCCAAGCTAAAAAATTTGGTCGATTGTCTACTTATGCTTTCTTCCCTCTGAGTATAAATAACTACAAAATTAACAGCCCTGGGCACTTGCTTCATTGCGCCATTCCATCGACGACAATCCATTGATGCAAAAGTTTTTTTAATGTCGTAATCATTCAGGGGCAAATTCATTGACACAAATAGAATTTTTGCATCATTTTCCCTTTAAAGCCAAGTTTTTTCTGTAAATAGCGCATATAGAATATGCTGTTCTCGATGTACAGTCTCTGAGGAAGACGAAAATATTTTAGCTAGTTAGACCAGTACCACACGGTTCAACGGGTAAACCTATCAAAAATCTATTGTCAAATATGTCTGATTTGTTTGTGTACTTTTTTGTCAATATTTTCACGGGTCATGGTCTAATAGTATAGCTTTTTTTATACGTGAGTCAGCAATGCTGCATTTCCTTTCAACATTCGGCAAAACTAATGACAATCTTGAAGTCGCCAATAACAATCTTGCAATGGATTTCACCTTTTAGCCTTAACAATGAGACAATCTTCAAAATGTTTCGACGTACGACGATATCTCGAATTGCTTCCAACTATAGTCTAAATTTTTAGACAACGTGAATAAAAGCTAAAGATTTGAAACAATTTATTTAACATTCACAGCAACTGGCGGCAGTCACCAAATTTGTTACAGTTGTCTACTTTCCTTTCAACATAATGCTCATTGGTAGTTAAACAATTGCGAAAAAAAGGTTACTGAAATGATTTCATGCACATGGAAATAATATAACACCTTACATGAGGAGAACGCATGTCCATAAGCATGTACATTAGCTACATAACATCGGTAAATGAAATGCAAAAATGGCCCCTGGAAATACACAGGAATCGTATGTATGGATACATGTAGTGGCACTGGACACATTAATTAAAAATGTCGCGACGTTCAGTGCACTGCATTAGGTAAGTATTTGCACTGTTATAATTCAGAAGCGCAAGCCGCAAGGCGCTGCGTCATGTGGGGCATAGCTCCTGCCATACCAGGCCGGTGTGTGTTCTCTTGCTATCGGCTCACTGAGCAGCGTCGGCATGCAAGAACTGATCTATTAAGGCGGGCCTTCAATGCAGAGAAGCTGTTTTTATGGGGTTCAGGAACGGGGAGTATGGCAGGAGACACTTAAACTAAAGTGGATAAATTGCCTCAATACACCGTTGTGAATCGGGGCGCTGTCGATAACTAAAACTGGCCTCTCATCAACAAGAATAACTTCAGGGGTTGGGATGACGTTCCTAAATACCTCCTGTGTCACTGAACAAAAACTAATATCGTGATTCAACAGACCAACTTGATCAGATGTTACTGCCGTCACTGAAGCATTTCGTCCACGTCCCCCCCCCCCAACAGTGCGATATACCGTATGACGTACCTAACATCCACTCATCATACACATGTGGGAACGTCCTTCGCAGCTGGTGAATTTCTCTCAGCCGGAGCCTCCCGTGACTGCTTCAGAGTGACCAGCTCTCCTTCTAGAGCCCGTGACAGCGTCACCTCACTGAACTGAGCATTTCTTGACCAATCCTGTTTCACTTCCTCCTTCCGTTCCTTCAAGCGGGTTTATTTCTATCACCATTACCAAGATGTACGGCGCAGGACGTCAAGAGCGGAACGGAAGGACTCACGTGAAATCGGCATCGAAAGGCGACGTCGTCAGCGATGTCACAATCAACGGACGACGGTACAAATGAACAGCCATTGGTTAGTTTACATAAAACCACCAAAAAGGGGTCAAGCCCATAAATTCACTAATAAATCAAGATAATATATATTGATTGAACGAGAAACATAATTATTAACAGAAAATTACAATGGAAGCCAAAGAAGGTTTTCAAAACATCATAGGTAAAATCTGGGCAGTTATGACGCTCTGATTTATCTTTTCGTTGTAGTGAAGCCTTATTACACGTCTTATTCAGTTCATAATACACTTCACAAAACGTTTTCTACTATTTCACCGTATTTTCCGAAATCATTCGTTCAACTTCCCGCTCCTGACTGACCACCTACTTGAGCTTCACCTATACACACAATACAGTAAAATGGTTGTCATAAGTTACAGTCAAGTTTGAGTAATAACTATTCTTAAGGTTTCTCTCGCGCTAAGAAAATAACACTACTTATATTTTTGGTTGACGCCAAGAACCCAACCCACAGATGCGCGAGCTCTCACCTTCAAATACTTCGACTCAACGATATGACGTCATTAGCCAACATGCGGTCAATGCTAAGTTTTATTTTAATTCCAGTGAATCTTCCCGGTGCACTCTTTGCTTCCTGGTCTGGCGTCTCAACTATTTTTGGTCGGTATCCGGCGTAATTTTTTGTCATGGCGTAAACTTGAGTAAGCCGTGATGGGCTTAATTCCCAATGTTGCTGCCAATGTCAGGAATGGTGGAGATGTTAAATGAAATTTCTGGCAGGCGACTAATCGATCATTTTCACAGCTCTAGTAAATTGGCCGTTTTCAGTCACTTGTGGTACCGCCCTTTGGATTTGTATGCTTCTCAGTAGAACAGCTCGCTGTAACGTGAGTAGAAGCTGGCTATAAAGGGAACAGAGTGGCGGCTGTTGAGTGGAACTGGATGTGCTGTCCGGATAATGATGATTTGATAAGTGAGCTAGCAGGCTGCTCATGTACAGACAGACTATAGGTTTGCTCTTCAGAGGTTTCTCACCTTTTTTATAAGAAAGTAGTTATCACATTAGCTTCTAGTCAAACGGTTAGGTAAAAAAAAACTATAACACGTAAGATTTATATTCAGGGCGAAATTTACAAAATAATTACCACCAACAAAGATTTAGTTTCTTGCGAGAAATGACGCTGTATATCCTTTTGTCTCATTGTTTGCATTTCAGTTAGTGTCATTCATTGCTAGAATAAAGGAAAGATTTAATTATGGAATAGAGGGTTATCAAGTTTGCAGATCCGTATAAATTTTGTGAGACATATCACTACGTATATCCCGATGAGGACTGCACTTAGTTGACTGAATCAAGTGCCAACACTTTCACCAAACAATGCATGGGCGCTGCCTGTGTTCAAACTTATCACTAGATGACTTCATCTTGCCTTTCCACCGTCGGAAAAATGACTATTATATTATCTCATGTTATGGGAGACCATGCACTGAAGGGCCATCGCCGAAAAAAAAAATAAGTACAGTAAAACCCCTTTAATCCGCACCTCAATAATCCGAACCCCTCCCTAATCCGAACATCTGGTTATAGTTCGAAGTGCAATCCAAACAAACAAGCATTTTTCGGATTAATA
>LQNS02278096.1:28521853-28538742 GCA_001587735.2 Parhyale hawaiensis | reverse complement strand
GACGCCATGAGTTACAGGCACGGCAACGTGACGCCATGAGTTACAGGCACGGCAACGTGACGCCATAAGTTACAGGCACGGCAACGTGACGCCATAAGTTACAGGCACGGCAAGGTGACGCCATAAGTTACAGGCACGGCAACGTGACGCCATAAGTTACAGGCACGGCAACGTGACGCCATAAGTTACAGGCACGGCAACGTGAACACCAAAATGAAAAGTTGAGTGGCTGGGCAACTGTTGCGTGAGTGTGCGCCCGCCCTTATAATAGCAAAGCAAATGTAACTTAATGAATTTTGTGATCAGCAACGCTTTATATACTATCGATTTTAATATAGTGCCATGAAAAAAATATTAACTTTATTGCACAACTGCTAAAGCTACACAATACTATAGTATCGTGTGTGGAATGGATTTACAACACAACAAAATTTAAACTACAGTACCACGTTACAATATTTAAGCCTCCACGTCTCACTATTTCGAGCTTCCACGGCGCAATAGTTGCTTTACTGCGTTCCAGTATTTATTCTACCACGGTGTAATATTTGATGTACCAATATACTGACAGCAGTTATGTTATGCTACCAAGTCGCAATATTTAAGTAGCAACGTCACAGCTGTGCGAATTACTTACTCTTCATTATTATCATTTTTATTATTTTTGTAGCTCAACATGAGTCAAGTATACGAAACCTAACCGAGTATCGTCTCCTTAAGCTACTGTCGTCGTCTTCAAACTGAAAGGATACTTTACTCAACAACAAACTGCAAATAAAAAAGGAAGTTTTGACAAACTTGCCCTACAAATTTGTAAACGTCGAGAAAACTACACCAAATATCATTGTACATGAAATAAAAATACTTTTTTTTTTCATTAGTGTTGAATTTTGCTACAACATACGATTGCTGCATCAGCCCGTACAAATTTCTTCCGAAATAAATATCATTGTAGGCTATAACTGCTGCATCTTCTATCGATCACACGATTCAATTCTGATCAGTGCCAAGCAGGGAATAGGTAAAAATTACTAAAAAATACCTATTTTTACTCCCTGGTGCCAAGTATGGTTACAAAGAAATTCAGAGATGGTCCAAGCCCGATTCGGGGCTCCGTAACCAGGGTATAAATCCTACGTGACAACAACAAAACCTTCTGCAGGCCTCGCATTCGGACTTTCCATGAGCAGAGCTGCATATTGACAAAGACTGGGCCTCTAGTTACAGACTCTAATCTACTAAATAATCCCATAGCCACCACAGAAATATTTCGTTCGTCGTATGCCTACTTCCGTGGTAACGTCAAATATGACGACCAATAGTGAGCGGTGTCAGACTAGCACTTTATAGTCCGCTGCAATCTAATAGATACGCTTCAAATGCAGTAACGCCGACACAAACTAATCGGTATATTATTTGATACTTTGAACACATCACTAACTGCACCAACAAGATCCCGCCTCAGGAGCATTAGGATCAAAGGGCGTAATTCTCTCTTGACGCACCACCAATATAAGCATTGAAAGTCTCAATGTTTCACTTTACCCTCGATTACCGTAAGTATCATTCCTGACAAATCCGAATGCGTCGTGTAATTTCAAGTGGAGGTCGACATAAGTGGCTCTCACTAGATTAGCTTTAACGGATCGGTATTTCAGCTATGAGCGTTACTTTCGCCACTTAGGATAGCTTTTCAGGCGTTAATCCCGAATCAATGCATTCCATTTGAGTTTTCGGCTATTCAAGTGTGATCGGGTTGCGATAACACCTGCAACATGATCTGAAGTTGTCCAACAAAAAGTTTCGGTTGGAATTAATTCAAAACCAGTGAAAGCTAATGAGATTTGCTTATCCCGACGTCAACGAAATATTCGGTGACACTTTGAGCTTCAATTGTAGGGAAACAGCAAAACTTCTCTTCATCATAGGTTTAAATCCTGACGAAACCAAGCTTGAGCTGCAAGGAGACCGGTTTGTTGCTGATGACAGGTTCTTCGTAAACCAGCCCACCCCCCGTCACCGCCACGACACTGAAGAGCTGGTACCCTAAGCTGGCCAGAGCCTCCAGAGTGTCGGTGTAGCGCCGGTACAGCGATGGATCATTGAGGGCCTCCTCCATGTGGACTGTTACCGTGAACTGCTGGACGTCTTCCAAGGACTGTGCGTCGTACTTTATGACTGACTCCAAAATCTGTAACCGAAACTAGTGTCAATGTTTCTGTAGTTCCAAGTCGTAACCTCATTTCTCCATCAAATTACCTATGTTCTCAGCTCCATAATAAAAAACTGATATAGCTAACCTGCATTGCTTCTTTCACTACTCTACATTCCTCATTAATTTTTAGATCGATGGTCCCAACTCTGGAATATTAAGCAGTCGTAACTAACATCTAGAGTCTCTTTCAATAACCGTCTTACTTAATGTCTTCTTTAGCTATTCTTTGCTTCAAAATTGGAAGAATGCAGAATGCAACGCATTTCTACTACCCTGTCCACTAACTTAGTTTCTTTGCTGAATGAATGATACATTTAGCTCCAATACAGGAGCAGGACGGTATGATTTTCAAGCGCTAATTCTTTCAGCCGCCTACTTTCTTCATTAAGGCAACTATTCTGAACTTCAAAACCAAAAATAATCCTTCCTCATTCACCACTGCCTGTACCAGTAACTTACCTCCGTAACTGGGTTAGATAATTTTGGGTTCAACCCTGGAACATACGCTACAGTTTGCTACTCACTGTTCCAGTAATCTTTTTTTCATTAACTTGGATATTACTTGGATATTCTAAGCTTCAGCACTGGAAACAAGTGCTACAATCGACAAAACTTCTAAACTAAGTTAGTTGTTCCAGTCTACAGAACTGGAAATGGGTACTATGTACAGTCCGCCACTCTCTAGTCTATTACCCTATTTCCCTCGTTAGGTGTGACATTGTAAGCTTCAACTTGGTACCAGTCCGACGCTCCTCACCTGCCACTCGCCGCCTCCCAAATCCAATTTTACAAGATGCACCGGAGTCTGTTGAAGGCCCCACCGCTGTAACCATTCAGAGAAGGTCCGCTTCATTGGGTTCTGCTCAATAAAATATCAAAATCAATTCCATATGGAGAAATGCCTGGTAAAAATTGGATATCTTTCAGCCTGTGGTATTATACATACGCAAAAGTCAATGCAGGGGATGGCTCTAATTTTTTGTACAGCCAGAAAATTTTAACATGTCCAGATTTTTTATACCGCGCCAGATTCCGTTTACTATATAGGAGATCCCCCCAAAAAAAATTCTCTGGCATCGAATTCCTTTATGGAAGAATTAATGCGAAATGTCCGTTGAGGTAGTAAAATTAATTACATTAAACCAATGAAAATAGGGGTATTACGCTACGGTACGTGCAAATGACAGTCCTCCTCGATTGGAAGGCGAAGTTAGGCCTTCGAGGCTTGACCTGCCCGGTACTTTAGATAAATGTGCTCGTTGAATGCCGTAAATTGAGTTTCAGGTGTTAACTCTTGATCAATTACCCATACGACTTCCTTAATCTCAATCTTCTTCCATAAGATAAAGTTCAGTGCCGTTTCATACGTAATTGAGCTGCTGCTAACACCTGCAGCACCCTTCTCAGTGGCGAATAAATCGCTCCTGTCTGAAGTTTCGAACAAGTCAAGCCTTGTGGGTATAGCCAAACTCGACGTTGTTGAGCAGCTTTAGTTAGAAGGACCAGCAGTATTCAACCAGCGTGTCTTTTGTAGCACTTCGCGGAGTAGCTATTTGCCAATAAACTAAAAATAGAAATAGAAATCCCTATCGGTGTAGTAAATAAGGCTAGTAACTAGATATACTTTACGAGACAATGTTATCCTTGCGGGGAATATTGCTGTCATTCTAGGAAATGAAGAAAACGAACTGTGCTGGGTTAGCTAAGATAGATAACAGTAACATTGCCACAAAACAATTATGTAATTCGGTCCTAGTCATTTATCAGAGATTTGAAACACCGAAAAGCAGACTGTCTTACAGGCACTAACAATATCTGAAATACAAGAACGTAACTAAAGAAAGTATCATCGCGTATTGATACAGCGAGTGAGGGAAGCAAAGAAAAAAAAATATCAATCATAGGGTATACAAATTAAAGGTTTTCGCTCAGACATAACGATTCAATAATTAATGCAATGCTTAATGCAATGCAATGATTGTTGCAATGATTAGTGCAATTAACAGGGAGATTTGTGCCTATCAATACATGGATGAACTGCACTGTCCTGAAACCGCAATTTGTTCCAGAAATAATGAGTCCAATTCTTATATTAAAAAGAAAGGCGAAGGTCGCTAAACGTAGGGTTATTTAACATATGTAAACGAAATTATCATTGAATAAAAACGAACATTTCAAACCAACTACTCATCACTAGTGCTAATTTCTTCATTCTTAAGAAAAGGGTTCTATGTTTAGCGATTTCCGCCGTACTATTTATTTTAAGGCTATTACTGTAGATACCACATGTGCTGTACTTTAATATCACATTAAATTGAATTTTTCCAACGATGGATTTGAAGAAATGACCTCAGAAATTGATGTATGTAGAGCTTTCGATAGAGCTCATCACTATATATATATATAGTCGTAAGGAAATAAAGGTTAAGCAGGCCCCGTAATATTGAAAAACCCTAATTAAAACTACAGTAGTACTACAGAGTGAAACCACATTAGTAGCCATGAACTAAAAATGCATAATTAACTATGAGATAAAAATACCGCGACAGTCGTTAAAGGACATTAAAAGGATATTATGGTGCTGATACAACTCTTTATTTCTGGAACCATCTACAGTTGTACCATGTCATTTCACATTACTATCTAGGAATACTACGCTACTTTGTGGTTGACTACTTTACATCAATTCATGGTTGCCTAAGTTGAATCATTCCATGACGGCCTAAATTGCATGACATCATGGTTGTTCTCTGCACTACATCATATCATGGCTGTCTACGTTACAACAATTCATGCTGTACATGTTACTGGTATATCTCGTCTTGATTGCCTACATTACATAATTTTAATTGATTACTATAGATAAGCACTTCACGGTTGCCTCAATTACGTAACTTACTTTAAGACTATTTTGCATCAGTTTGATGGTTGCCTAAATTACGTAACTTCATGATTGCCAGAGTTAAATTACTTCATGGCTGTCAACCAACAATACCTATATCACTTCACAGCTGTGAATGTTAGTCCACTTTGCGGCTGCCAATGCTATATCACTTCACAGTTGCCAATGCTAGATCACTTTAAGAATAGGTAGATTGCTACATAATTTCACGGTTGCCAAATCTAGATCACTTCACGGTTGGCAATGCTATGCCACTTCACTGCTGTCAATGCTACATCACTTCATGGAGGCCTGTGCTTTATCACTCAGATCGCTCCACGGCTGCCAATGCTGTGTCAATTCACTGCCACCAATGCTATATTACTTCACTGCTTCCAATGCTGCGGCTAGTGCTTCATCACTTCACTACTGTCAGGGCTTCATCACTTCATGGCTTCCAGTTGCTCCAACTGACCCTTCAGGTCTAATGTCTGTTCTGATTTGTTCGCTTAGTCCGTATACAGAATAAATTTCATTAACAATTCCATCAGCTGTTATCTTGGCATATTACAGATCAGGCATAGCACGGATTTTAGAAGTTTCTGTTCTACAACGGGAGACTGTTTATTTCACTGACTATTGCGAAATAATTTCACGCTACTGTAAATATTAGAGGATGTCCTGTACATTTACTTCACGTAATTACACTTCAAGCCTTAATATTTTTAGGAATTTGTTGCGTATAGAAGTTTTAGAGTTTGTTCAGGTTTGCCAGTCATTACTGAATGCAAAAGAATTAATTAAGTCAAATAGCCAAAAAGTATGAAACAGTAATGAGAGAACATAGGTATAAACATCCGTCTGCGGCACCGTACAGTCAACCTCGGTTGCGGCAACCGAAATCTCGCTTTTGGGCAAGTAGCTCCTCGATGATTGAGTGCTCTGTGTATGAAATAACGCAGAAAATTCTTACATTTTGCTGTCAGACAATTTACAATGAGCACCGCCCGCATATCCTTGGTTACTTCATTTTTTGGCCACGTATAAAACTATATTAAATAGGAAAATTTTGTTCTTCGTTCTCACTGTTTTTTATAATACTGAGCGGTATAAGAAGGTCCATTAATCCTATCATACAGTTGATCTGCATGAGTCACCACAAACCTAATTGCTAGTTAAATAGCAGAGGTGGGCACTCGAGACGCGATAACAAGGCTGGAGGTTTACGGCCCCGGCCGCAAGTGGGAACCTGTGCTATGATTATTACATGGACTAGTGTAAGCTAAATAAAGAACAAGGGGACATACAGTATCAGAGGTGAAGCTGGGAATTCATTCACGAGGATGCTCCCACACAGGATCATCGCTCATGCAACTGGCAAATAGGGATAAAGGAAGAAGACTAATGAACGATGTAAATAGTACCACATAGTAAATTCATCGGCAGCTATCTGATGTCTGTAGGGGCTGTATCGGACAGGATCCAATAATCGCCTATAATTTTGTGATTTAGTATATTTACCTCAGTGCCTGACACAGCGCCGGAAGGTGTCAAGTATCCCTGGTAATATGAGATTTTGCTCGTATGGTTGTGATCGGCCCGGTTCAGCTGGGGCTCTATGGCGTAGATCTGAAATATTAACGCACTCATGAACGAGACGAAAAACAATCTATTGGACTACCAAACCTGGTTACCGCTTATAAAACGGACGCGCTCAAAACTAACGAAAAAGAACATATAAAAATAACGAAAGCTTTCTTTCCACAACCAGCTAGCCTTACCATGCACTGTTAACTCCAGGTACGCATTAACGATTAAACAAAGAAATAAATAACTTACCGAACAGTCGTGGAAGCTACAGTACTCACAAAGACGCCAGTATGTGTACATACACACTTGATTATAAGTTTAGGATAATTTCAATATTGGGACATGCTATTTTGCATGGATAGACTTTGAAACTTTGCCAACTAAAATTTACTCATTGTTAAAGATAATGGAAGAAGACAAACCCTTTATGTTCAAGTACTCTAATTAGAAAATCACATTTTCAGTTACTGAGATTCTTACCCTGTGAAGAGCTTCACCGTGCTTGCCGTTAGCTCGATATAACTGATTGTACTGCTCTACCGATGGGAAATACCCGTTCTCTTCTGCTCTCTGATTGATTATTATTATTAATATCATTGTTCCAATTTGGTGTAATGTTGACAGTAACTTCCTCAGCTACAAAGACTGCCGAGCAGAGACGAATTGTTCGAGCAGGTGAAAAGACTGAGTCATACTAACACTTCTCCAAAATACTCGATAGTTTATTGATGTGGGCACACGAGTGGTTGGGCATTGATATACAGTTTCATTACACATTTATGTGCAAAAAAAAAAAAAACAGTGAGCCAAACGTAAAAAAATGATTAAAGTATTGTCATAATTTTTATTGTATTTTGCTTACGTGTACTTTTTGTTTTTTATAATATTAATAGGATTGAATAAAATTTGTTTTATTTAAAGTAGGTAAAGTAATTGTGGAGAACTAACTTCATGATGAAGAAACAAGAAAAGAATTACAGCAGGAGTGACTTATCAGGAAATATTTGAGCTTTCATATGAGGAAGGAAAAAGTACTATAAGAATATCCCTGTCAACTGTTGAAAGAATTAGTCTACGACTTAAGAGAAAAGAATCTACTTCAAGGAAATCTGGTCCGGGCGCCATGTACCAATCCACCACCTCCAAGTATAATCGCCGGCTGAAAATGGCGATTTTGAAAGACCAGTAGAAATCTTTTGTTCACAATTCAAAACAATTAATAACTTCAAACGGGAAAGCAATTTTCAGATTTACAACTCTAGAACATTCAGAGAAATGGGGCTTATCTCAGAAACATGAGGTAAAAAGCCTCTACTGACAAGGAAGAACATCAGTGACAGAAAGGAATTTGTGTGCTGATATGGTACAAACGATAATGAGTGACTCAGAAATGTTGCAGAGTCCGATGAATCGCCATTCTATCTCTCCAGTGGTGCTCCTGAACCTCGCCGATGAAAATCAAATGAAAGATTTTCCCCAAACGGTACCAAAAGAACTGTAGAGTGTGACCACGGAGCAACAATGGTGCGGGGTGAAGTTACTGGAACGGGTGTTGGCAAACGATTTCTGTGCGATAAATCTACCGATGCAAGAGAATGCATCAAAATATTCAACATGGGCTTCTTCAAACTCCACAGCAGCTAAGCATTTCAAAAAACACGTTTCACTAGACAACGCTCCAGCACACACAGCTAATTAAGTTACTTGGCCAAAATCCAGACCAGGAGACCATCGAGAAAAATTAGAGCATTGTTAAACCGTCTTTTTAAGAAAAAATCTCCAATACAAGTGAGCTGTGGAAAGCAATACTGAGAGAGTAGAATGAGATTTTACTACCCCAGTATTTGAAGATGGTTGACAACATGACTAATATAATCTCTTTTTTAAAGAAAAATTACGACGATATCTAAAATTCGCAATACGTAAATAACGTTGAATGTATTGCTGTTCATATATTATTATTTAATGGTAGGGCCCGGTCAGTACTAGTTGCTTTAGCTGTTTATTTCCAATATAAATGCTTGAAACTATTTTGACTCGTTTTTTTTTTTTTTTTGTTTGCTCATGGGTGTACAGTATTGTAGAGTACATAAAAATCGGCTGTTTCACTCATAGAACTAGAATGCTGAAGCTTCATATATAAGACAAAAACTGAATACTTTCCCGCGTAGACTACAATCCAAGTCCATAGATATCGGTCATGACCTACACAGTACACAGGCCCTGTGAAGCTTACACATAACATACAACAAATGCTGCCGTGCAGATTCTCGGGCTCTTTTTGCATTGGACAGATAAGACTTCAACAACAGTAGCTGCTTCATAGTAATTTGAAACATTACGTCACTTTTACTGGGATGACAGATGTACGTTCCAATGATAATCCACGCTACGACTGTTGCTCTATATAGTACACAGAATCATAGCCACAGGCATGGAAAACTAAAAGCAGGCAGTAGAATTTATTCGCAGTCATTTGTGGATGGCGGCCGGAGTACACTGGTATTTAAATATTCACACTAAATAAATAAGTATATAAACACACAGACAAGTGTTGATTGCAGTGTTTGAATTAAATTTTATTACAGTCGACTCCGCTTAATCCGACCCCATCGGGACCAACGGATTTGGTCGCTAAAACATGGCTGGTCATAAAAAGAAATAAACGTGAGAACTTTAAGTAAGTGTGTGTTAAAAGTTTGTAATTTTGGTGATAAATTAGAGAATGTAACCAATTCCTGCACGGACACTAAACAGGTTGACACTTCTATGTATTTTGAATGACGTGGTGAAATAGAGGCGACGCTAACGCCACCTGATGGCAGTAAGAGCAACGCTCTGGAAAATGAGTCAAATTTCAACATGTGCTGGCATACTTCAGCTCAAGAAAGCCACCTATCATGCAAGCATAAAATAGTTTAAAACACTCTGAAAATTACTTCATTTTGAATATTTTGACCGTGAGAAGAAAACACAAATTCATAATATTGACTTAATCAAAGATTTTCTTTGTGTCGCTTTACCTGGTGGTGCTTTTAAGCGCAATCAAGTGTCGTAAGATTAATAAACATCATTATATATGTAGTGTGACCCTTGACCTTACAGCAACATGACATCGAGCTTGCATGCTACCTACCTCAACTCAATGCTTGTACCGCACCTGTAGAGGTGTTAGTTCAGTGGGCGTAAAATAAAAATGAATCGTAAAGAAACTAGAAAATTATTGCCGGAATAGTGAAAATAAAAAACTCTAATTTAATATGTTATCAAAACTTTGAATTGTGCTAAAAAATATTTAAGAAAACACAAATCGGTGATCGTACCTGTATGTTCTCTCTCTTTGCCAGCTCCTCCTCAAAGCTCCAGCCTCCATTGAGGCCAAACGACACCGCCTTCCGGGAGTTGGACTTCCAGAGGTCGAAGTCCTCGCAAACCACCCGGTTACCCAAGATGTTGTCCTGTGGAAGAGATAATGATCCCAATATGGGCCACAATAATTTGCTATGAAAGTAGTTCTCGATATAACTCCTCCCCCTCTGTTTCTGTAGTTCTACTATTCAAATTAATATGTATTTTCTTCAAGGTACTCGATACGTGTATTGTTGAGCCGAGAGTGGACATATTGAGTACAAAAATCAACAAAATTTGAACATAAATAGCAACACCGCAGAAAATTAGGGTGCTGGTACGCAATTGTTTCCCCAAATAGTCATATGACTAATTTAGTGGATTTGAAACATTTTACCTGCGGTACGTGCGTAGTGATTTGCGTTTATCAATTTATCAGCCTTCTGTAAAGAAATGATCTCAATAAACATTATTATTATATCGACCAGTGTAACATGGAGCTGTGGGCAGCTTCATATAAAATAAAACTAGTGAAGCAATCCAATAACAAAGGCCTCAGCAAAGCAACGCAACGTTAACGCATCATTGAAGTTTATCCTGAAACCAGAATTTCGTTCTGATCGGCATCCTCACAAGCTAATCATTTTTCCTTGTGACGTTCCCGATTAGGCTAACAGCTATTGCAAATTTCAAGAAGGTCAGTCCATAACTTTTTGAGTTATACTATTACGAACAGAAAACGAAAGCGGAAACACAAATATAAAACGCACTAACAGATCATCATTAAAGTCTGGTTATTTGTTGTTCGCAGCATTTCTCATAGTTCCAGCATAATTATTTCATGAAGATCTGTCCGTAACTATTTAGCTTATTTTCCGATCAATTATAAACAAACAGAGGAATAGACGAACGGACAAACAGATTATCGCCAAAATTTAGTTATTTGTTCTTCGAATCATTCCTGCTACCTACTGTAAATTTGATGAGAAATCTGTTCATAACTTTTCAGTAACTTCATCAAGAAAAAAAAATAGCCAGGAAAAATAGGCTGAATGGATCTTTACAAAAAAATAATCATCTGTCTCTCTTAACAGTTCTTCTAAATCTCATGAAGATTCGTTTATAACTATCTGAGTTATGTTGCTGACAGACAAACAAAGCAACAGACAGACAAATGCCGACAAAGACATAACATTCTTGGAGGAGATACATAAAGGAACATTTTCTTACAAAGAAAATATATAACTGGATCAGTGAGAATTCTAACATGCAATGAACTTTTTGACGGGGTGTGAACAATGTTTGCTGACCTTTTGACGACAGCTAAGCTAAATGAAGCGGCAAGTAATGAAAACCACGGAGTTTTAGTTGTTTACTCAATACCGGGCTTTCGCTGTCTAATATCACAGCTACACTGTGTGCTCACACTGACAATTTGATGAAAGTTTGTGAAACTCTCACTCCATTTATGCTACCGTATCTATGCTACCGATTTTAAATATGCATCGAAACGACACAGGAGCTGCATATCCTAGTAACCATGCAGTTAACATTAGCAGCTTTTGTCGCCGTCGCAGTCAGTCAGCCAACAAACGACACCGCTACTCTGACGACTGACAGGGCTATAGTGCAGACAACGCCAGAATGCTCTAGGTGGTATTTTTGACACCGTCGACGAGAACTTCGGGTGAGCTGTATTTTATGAAATTATGATATGCCCGGTTAACTTGCATTTCAACTATAAATTACTCATAAAACAATGTTGTTTGCATGTATAAACACTTCGTTAGTCTCGACTAAAGACAGAAGTCACAAAATATTCCCAATGTTATCACGACACAGCCATGACGCCATAGCTTTTAACTTAGGAAAACATTTTATCGTGTGCAAGTAAGAAACTGTTACGCGCTAAAACATATAAAAAATCATGGCATATTAAGACAAGTTCGCTGAATTAAATTCTTAAAGGGAAAAGAAACGTTTATGTGTGCAAATTCTCATCGTTTAGATCCAAATTTTATCTTAAAACCACTGAGTTCCGGCGTTTTATAAAGCACACCTAAAGCAGAGTTCACATTAAGAACTGTCATTGCCGTCACAGCACGTCGACCAACGTACGAACGACGCCGCTACTCTGACGACTGAGTGAGCTACGGTGGGCGACGGCAGACTGCAGCAGGTTGAATGGGAGTTACCCAGTTGCCGAACTAACTCTATTTCCGAACAACCAGTTATATTTGATAGGGGTAAATAAGAATCCCAACAAATAATAACTGTTTGTGCGGAAATAGAGTTAGTTCGGCAATTGGGTAAACACCGTCGACGCGATGTTCGGGTGAGCTTCATTTTATCATATGCTTGAATCAATTGCTTTTTGGTACATAATTTGGGCATAAAACTGTGTTGTATCCATATATGAACACACATTAACGAAACAGAAGCCAACATGTTCCAAATATTTCATAAATTTACGGTAAAACGCGCATCAGTCTATAGCCATGGGGTCACGGCTACCAACTTAGGCAAACATTTTATGACCAGTGTGCCAATATGGGTCTGCTACTTGCTACAATGTGCAAAAAAATAATGGCATATTAAGACAGGTTACCCAAATTATGAATTTAAACAAGCAAAAGAAATGCTTCTATAAGCATATTATCAGTTTTTTATCCAAATCTTATATCGAAACCTCATAGTTCAGGCATTTTTTAAAGTGAAGCCAACCTACTATGTTTTTGATAGTACATGAACGCAGCAAGATATCAAATGGCACTTAACTGGCAGTGCAAGATTTGTATTTATTCATTAGTTTAAGCTGTATACTGTACATTGCTTTTGCAGTTTTACTAAGTGCATGCACAACGCATAAAAAATAGACTGAACAATTCGTATTACCGAAATGAATTTTCACTCACTGTTGTTACTTGCTTGTCGATAATAAATGGTTTCAAAATTGTTTTTGAATTTTTATAAGTTCCACATAAACAATATTATCAATAGAACTGTCGGAGGTAGTTCTATTGAGGTAAGTAGTTGAAGCGAGTACACTCGTACTTTCAACTAGTTTACGTTGCGAATCTATTGTTTTCGATTAATTTGGGGTGTGGAGAACGTTCTATACAGTATAAGCAATTCACCGTTCACACACTCAGTCAAGTGTGAAGCCCCACGAACCTGTCAGCAACATGTTCACTGAACGACTGATAGCAAACGGGAATAGCATGTCAGTGGATCAACGGACACTTATATCGGTTCCAAATACCAATTGTCAGAATACATTGCTCTTATACTAATTGACAATTCTTCCCAATGGCGAGATGATTCTTGCACATATCTCGCTAAATAAATTCCCAAATTTAATAGTTAGATTTTGAGTTATTGCAACTCACTTATATTTTTACCCCGACAATAATCATTTATAAGGGAATCAGTTGCCATAGCGTATGAAGTTTTGTGACACGTGGCATTTATTATCAATGGCATTTATTATCAATGGCATTTATTATCAATGGCATTTACTATCGATGATTTTTAATGTCACGTGTCACAGGACTTCATACAACAATGCAAGCTATTACTGAAATATTTTATGTTATCTAGGGAAGAGTTCACACGTATCTCATCGTAACGCGTTCAATCAAGAAAATGACCACGAGCTGTGCGTCAACATTTTCTGTCTCGGTCCATACTTAGAAGTGTCCTTCATACAAATAAATGGGGCCGGGCGTTCACTTATGATATAGTTTCTTTATATTTTCGCTTATATTTCGCGCCCTTTTAAAGTCACATTCGTAGCCCATATTCTTACAGTCTGATTTTGATAGGAACGGCCTAAATATTTATGGCCTGATTAACCGAGAGAAAAGAAATCATCGCAGAGCAATCAGTTTGGCTTCCAAATCAAAGATGGCGTCCATGTTCTTACAACATTTTCAGGTTTTATCGTTGTCATGTCTTAAATGGGAGTACAGTGACTCTGATCATAAAAAACAATAAAAAACACTTTTTGTCGACTTGTCCCCATCTGTGAACGCTGCACAGGATGAAATTACTCTTCATAGATTCTATTTACTGAACTTGTATGGCGCAGCGCGTCCAATAAAAAGACATGCTTCATGCATCAGTCTCCCGCGTTTGCTGCAACTCCTTCTCGCAAATCAACGCTCCGCGTCCATCAGTTTGACTGAACGCGTTATGATGAGGGACGTGTGAACACGGCCTAATATGCTGAGTTTATAGCTCTCATTGAAGTTATTGCACTTATAGCTTTTATTCCACTTACGCCGTAAACTGCAATAAATCAGAGCTCTAATAAGAACGTACGAGTCACTAGGTCCATTCCCTGAGAAGTCGATGCATAGGCTTTGGCCAAGGCCTTCTAAAGTATTCTAAGAAGCTTTGCTTTAGCCTCCTCTCAATCATTGCCGTTATGTTAATGCTGTTGCATAATAAAGTTAATCGACGTTAAACGGTACATTGCATTGCTGCAATTCAAAGCAGGGATGTGTGGATGATGCCGTGCTGACGACTTACCTTCCGCCAGTCATAAACACCTCCGACTTCCACAGGATTTCTACAGGCATCTTCCACAGTGTGGAGCAGCCCGTAGAAGTGACGAATGTCTTCCTTGTACATCAGCCGCTTAGGGTCCGACAGCGCACTTGCGATCCATTCCGGTACCGTTGCTTTTCTAGCTGAGGAAGATCCCGACAGTTTCCTAAGCCAGTCCCAGTTTTCCTTCCTGGAAAAAAGCTTTGTCAGCTCCTAACCGTTACAATTAATAGTTAATTTTCGCCAGTAAATCGGTGTATGAAAAGTGACCAAATGGTCATCGTAGGCGTTAAAGCGATAGCACTCTCCAGTGACGGCTCGTGGCTTCTATTTATAGTTGACGGTTAGAGAGTTTCACGTCAGAATGTTTGTAATACTTTTGAGAATTAGGGAATCGGCAACTGACAATACTATATGTAGTGTCAGAGCCTATGCTGTGGCCCGTGCTAATATTAATAGTCTTCCTCTAGTTCATATAAGAATAAAAACAGCGCGGTAAGGAAGTGAGAAGTAATCTCAACAGCTTTAGTATCACAGAGAACCGGCTCCTATTTCTGAAAATATTTGTCAAATGTTTTCGAAGACTAACGTATTCACGAATTAATATGATTAGTAAGCAGTATTGTGATGAATATATGCCCCATCGATTCAAAAAATACTTCGTAGTAGTCATATTAAATCATCTACAGTATTCTCTCACCTTACAAAGCAGACCAAAACTAAAACTCTGATAAAGTTTTTTTTTTTATCGTTAAAAAATAGAAATATTCTATTCTGTAAACAATATCTGCGAAACAACACGCTGGTTGAGGCCATCAGAAACTAAAGCCCGTGTCTGCAGATACCGCCCACCACAAAAGGAATAACATCTCCGTATCGCGGCAATGAAATTCATTGGAATGAACCATTAATCTCATTTCAAAACATTGCTATTCATTCGAAAACCAATATTCTTGTTCGGCACTAGGAGTAAATTTCGTTTGACTAAGGCAATTGTTCCCAAACGTTTCTAAATTTGTACCGCATTAGCTTCCATGTAAGATCTTAGTGTCCCTTCTCATCTCGCATGCACCCGCGAAAACACACATTTTACAGCCCACTGAAGGAAAGCGAGAGCTGTGGTGTATTGGCGATCGTGTGGGGTTCTATTCGTGTGTCCCGGCCCTGCGACCAATCTTTATTATGGGGTCAGGGCCTAACTGATCATTGTCGCAGAGTTTGTGCTTTGTTACGGTCTGTGTAGTTCCCTGAGGAATATAGTTAACTCGCTATTACTTAATCCTATAACAACTCGATTACATCATTAACGACATCTGAAACAATGTTGTTTCTATGAGAGGCCGAAGTCATGTTTCGTCATTAGGTTATAGGGATAATTTCTCCGGTTGCCAATTACATCCAACTTGGCCCGGGAGGGTGGCGCATCCCCAATCGCATAGGGCATGAAAATGTTGCGATATTCATAGATCAAATGACGGATATTTCTGGGGGTACTCAGTATTTCAACACTCACGAATTATTTCTGGGGTTGCCGAGGATGAGATTGAGGGCCATGTCGTATGGCTGGCGGATCTCCGAGGGACGAGGTAGTCGAACCGTCTCGGGGAGCGCCTTCACCACCACGCTGCTCAGGGCCCTGCCCATCGCCTGCACACACAAGTGTTCCATGCAGTGAACGCTGAAGATTTTTGCAGCAACACAATCAACAGTGAATGTAAGATAAAGTTTCTGGAAAGTTCTTTAAACACTGACTTGAAGTACCTAGATCGATTTTAATTGATCCACCAAAAATGCATATGAGCTACAGTAAATATACAGAAAGAGTACGTCGAGTGTTCGAAGAAGAGCTGTCCGCAGCTAAAAATTCGATTGCTGTAGGTATGAACTATTCATTTTTAAAACTTGAGAAACCCTTTTACCATATTATTTATCGTCGTTATCTCCAACGCTTCCATAGCCTCATTTTGCAGACTAGTTTGTTCAATTGATGAGTGTGATAAAAACAGCATAGTTAATAATGCAAAGAATCTACAGAAATAAATTTTGCTTCTTAGAAAGACCAAGCCAAGTTTTTTGACTCATCAGGATTTTCTTCCACTGACACCACGTAACAGACCAAATCAACTCTTTATATTTATTACAACCACCTAATGGTGTTCGACACTAACCTGACCGACAGTCTTCTCATCCCTTCCGTCAAGCATTTTGTCCACTAATGTCCGTCTCTGTCGGGACTTTCCATCATCAACAACTTCCGGACGAGAATCCTGGTCGTTCTTCACCTGAGGATGTGCCCTTGCGTTC
>LQNS02278096.1:28490923-28501891 GCA_001587735.2 Parhyale hawaiensis | reverse complement strand
AACCACTACACGGTCTCTCAGTTCCTGTTCATTGCAGAACCACTACACGGTCTCTCGGTTCCTGTTCATTGCAGAACCACTACACGGTCTCTCAGTTCCTGTTCATTGCTGAACCACTACACGGTCTCTCAGTTCCTGTTCATTGCTGAACCACTATACGGTCTCTCAGTTCCTGTTCATTGCAGAACCACTACACGGTCTCTCAGTTCCTGTTCATTGCAGAACCACTACACGGTCTCGCAGTTCCTGTTCATTGCTGAACTACTACACGGTCTCTTGTCTCCTGTTCATTACGCACCGGTTCAATCGGCTCCTGTTCATTACACACCAGTTCAATCGGCTCCTGTTGAGCTGGCTGCTGTTCACTACACAACAGTTCACCGCACACACACACAGTTACAACAATTACCTCCGCACGCTCTGCTGCTCCTGCGGCGTCTGCATGATGTATCTGTACACGGCACACCTTGGCTGCAACGAAGACGCCTACGGTACATATGCGTACAGTATACAGTAAATCTTCCATTTCCGCAGCTACTCAACGGTTTTCGTCAATTTTCCATCTAAGGACTTGAGGCGAATTCACACTAGAGACTTTTGTTGCGCTTAGACCTATCAGGCGTTCAGTGGAAATGTTGACAAGCTAATTGGATTTCACCCCTAATTTTATATTATTTTTTGTTCCCTATTACGCTGTGCAAAGCGCCCTAATGTTTTACTGCTTCAATGAGAGTTGTGGAATCTTTCGCAGCTTGCTGAGTCCTCCTACTTCAGTGCAAATTGGACTCAGTACCCGGTGCCACGGGTACTGACTGAGTAGTAGTTTTCTAGTTTACGTCCCTCTGCTGACAGTACCCGGTGCCACGGGTACTGACTGAGTAGAAGTTTTCTAGTTTACGTCCCTCTGCTGACAGAGTACAGTGTGATCCAAAGCGAAGAAGAAAGAAGGAATATAAATTGTGCGTGCGAAAAGTGCGTTGATCCTGGGTAGAACGTTCTCCGCAACCTTTCGAGAATAACCGCTGGTTTGCAAAATAAATTGGTTTCAATCTACAGAGTTACTAGTGTACTTGTATCGTATAGAAACATTGGTAATTACAATATTGTTTATGTTAAACTTCATTAAAAAGCAGTTTAACTGCAACTTGTTGTCTACAGGCGACTTAACAACATTGTACGTGTTAATTACCTCCGCCAAAGAGGTTATGTTTTCGTCGTGTTTGTCTGTCTCTTGGTCTGTCTTTCTGTTTGTCTGTCTGTCATCAAGATAACTCAAAAATTTTGAACCGATTTGGACGAAATTTACAGGTATTGTTAGGTTTGTTAGGAGGAACAGATGATTTACTTTTGGTGAAAATGTGTCCATCCGTTTGTTTTGATTGTTTGTTTGTTTGCCTCATTTTTCTCAATCCCATAACTCAAAAAGTTATGGATGAATTTTATGAAATTAACATGAGTTGTTAGGTATACAACAAAGAGCAAATGATCAAAGTTTGATAATGATTCGTTTGTTCGTTCGTTTGTCACTGTTTTTAATTTTATGCTTTTTAGCACAATAACTCAAAAAATATTAAATGAATCTTCATGAAATTTATAGGGGTTGTTAGTAATGTTGAAAGACATAAATGATCAAATTTTGGTGCAGATCGGTTAGTTTGTTTGTATGCTTGACTCATGTTTGTTTTAACGTTTGTTAGCAGTATAACTCAAAAAATTATGAACGGATCTTCAAGAAAATTGCACAAGCAGTTATTACTATCAAAAGACGCAATTGATTAGATTTTGGAGTTTAAAAAAAAAATTATGGTGTCAAAGCCAATTTGAATTTTTTGCTACCGTTGCCTTGCTTGGCGGAGGTATGCGCTCTCAGAGTGTTCTAGTTTGTTACTATAACAGGAAAGTTCCGCTCTATTTATATTCTATCCATGCACTTCAAAATAAAAAAAAACACAGAAACAAACTAATCAGCTCTAATCATTAATTAATCTCTCATTTGTCAGTAAAGTTTTTATTGATCTTGCTACAGTCTTTTGCACAATTAAGTGGTTTTGAAATAAACTTTGGATAGGAAAACAATGAGAATTTGCATATGGAAGCAATTTATTGCCTGTAAAATGTTGTTTGGCCAACCTGTCCTAATATTCCATTTTTCTTACATTATAGCATGTAACAAACTCATACTTCGGCACAGTTCATAAGCAATTTCCCTAAGCTATAAGCTGTGGCGTCATATGGCTGTGACATGATACGTGTGTCACTGTTAAATTGTAAGATAATTGGAAGATTTTCGCTCATCTTTCGTTATTCGAAACCAACGAAATGTTATCTATGCAAACAGCACTGTTTCATTACCAACTTATATTTCAAAGCAATTGATACGCGAAATTCAAAGCGAAGCTCACCAAAAGTTTGCGTCGACTGCGTCAAAAATACAACCTAGAGCAGTCTGCCGTCGCACACTCTACTTCTGTCAGTCGTCAAAGTAGCATGGTAGTTTGTTGGTCGATATGCTGTGACGGCAACGAAAGTTGCCAGTGTGAACCAGCCTTTAGTTGCTGTTATTGTTTGCATTGTGATGTTTTATACGTAAACGACCTTCATCATAATGTGTAACGAGGTACGCCGAAACTAAATGCTCCCGTACAAAATCTTATGCACTGCTTACGATCATGCAGCTGTAATGAAGGGTTTACTGTATATGTGTTATGGATAAACGTGGCCGTTTTTAGGGGACTGTCTGCAAACTTCATTTTATCAAGGTGTTTGACATATAGTCCTTGATGATTATACGATATTATTCTAATTTTTTAATAATAGAAACGCAAAGGTTTGAAGGGATAAAATATTGCATTGGTTGATCTATTTTATGATATCATGCATTTTACCTGTATTGTAAGTTTCCATTGATGTGCAAGTGATATTTTTTATAGAAATTTTGCTTTATTGTGTTAATTGTATTCAACGCAGTAAGGAAAAAGTTTACTAACAAAGTTTTAATACACGCAGAAGTTTTGCATCCACTCACGTCGTGCACAACGCTTTTATTATCGTGAGAATGTCCTCACGCTACTGTCAGAAAAAGGTTCGCGTGTGAACCCGGGTTAATAGAGCAATCTGGCTCGGAAACACAAAGTAAGTTTTAAGTTCTTCAACAAGTTTTGTAGTGAAGAAACATAATTTATTAGAAAGAAGAGAATACCTTTATGATTGTTGCCCATGAAAACAAATATACTTCACGCACCATTGATCTACACAGCGGGAGAAAGTTGAGTTGAACCAATGAGGCTTGATTTGTCAAAAAACAAAAAATAGAGAAGAGAGTTGGTTTCGCCTCTCTGAATAGAATTACAGGCATTAGCAGCAACAAGATTACGTAAACCCCATATTACAGACCAAGAATGAATTTTGGGCGTCGCTATAAGGCACTCGACACATGTTGAACCTCCAGAACTCGATCCACAAGGGTGAAAGCAGCGTACTTCTCTGGAGTTATGTAGAAGTCACGTGTTTCGTGCTTAGAATTACTCGCTTTCGCAGGGCCAATCGATGGTGCATCTTTTTATACATACAGAAAGATGATTCTAACCCCATTTGCTTTAATGCATACACATTTTAAAACATCAATAAATAGGCATGGTATATAACCTAACAATGTGTCCTATCACTGGGACTCGCGTGCTGTATGGTTGAGGAGCAAAAGAATTTGACGGCCAGTAGATTCCCAGACTCCATTGGGAATGGCTGTAGCCTATTTGAACGTCACTAAGGTGAAAAAATATATTTAAGGGAAATCGTGGTAGTTTAGATGCGTGTACAAACAGGAAAAGTACACCGAGCTCCAGCCATCCCGTATCTTCGAAAGATTGAGCAATAACAACAACTTTTTTGGGTACGCAATACGTTTATAATTAAATGTGCCTAAATGTACACCTAAACCAGCAACGTTACGCTAAGTATGAGGACCAGACACGTATAAGAGGAGGCCCCGCACAAGCATAATACATGACTAAGCTCAGCCTTACTGTAAATATTCTCCAATAATGATACAGTGGAGGCGCCCTACTTCACGCGGTCATTGCCAAAAACAAGCAATGAGTCGAAGCATCGTTGAGAAGACGTAAGAAATTTCAGTTATTTTAAAATGAAGAAAAAATTGACGTATTCTGAAAATTCTCAATATTTTCCAATCAACTTCCAGCAGCGACGAAACCGCAGGACGTCGTGACCAGAAAATGAAGACAATTTTTCTCAATTACGCACTAATCATAAGCACTGGACGTGCTCCACTGTAGCGGACCGGAGCACTGACGGACCGACGTAACGGTCCGGAAACGGGCGGCGTTCACTGAACTGCGGACGGTGTTCCACGCAGCGCCTCCCGCAGTGAGCGTGTTGCTTTACTTTTGTAAATATTTCCTTTGGTGCGTTTTACTTCCTCTAGCACTGCTAATATTCAGTGCAATGTAGGACCATGCATGCTGGAGGAGGTACCCCCTGCCGTTTCAGAATTACCACTTTCAGGAACAAACTCAACATGAGGTTAGGACCGTTAAAATATTTTTTTTTTTTAAAGATGAGGTCTAAAATTCTTCGTTAAAAAGTTACTAAAACTATAAGTTGAGAAATATTGAACTGATATGCATTGGTAAGAAGAAGCAAGGAATTGAAACGTGAACGTTGGGCAAACAATTTCATTATTAACACAACTAGCAGGAGATCAATTACCAACGATGTTCAAAATGATGCCCATCTACTTCGATGCAAGCGGTCAAACGCCGATGCAATGATTGACTGACGCGTTCAAATACTTCAGGAGTTTCACCAATTCTTGCCGATCCTTCATTAATAATAATAATAATAATAATTCTACCAATGAGTTCTTCTTCGGACTGAACCGGGCTTTCGTACACCAAGCTGTTAACATATCCCATAGGTAGAAATCCAATGGCGTCAAATCAGGAGACTTTGGCGACCATGCAATGGGGCCTCCACGTCCAATCCAGCGATTTGAATATCAGGCATTCATGTAACTACCTAACATGGAGCATAAAGTGTAGAGGAGCACCGTCGTGTTGGAACCACGTTCCTCTCCTGTAGGCTAAGGGCACATTTTCTAACAATTCAGAACGGTGGATAGAGATTTTAAGTCCCTGTAACTTTTTAACGAAGCATTTTAGACCAAATCTTTATTTAGTAAAAAAATGTTTAGTCTAAACGTCCTAACCTTACGTTAAAGTTTGTTCCTAAAAATGCCAGACAAATTGTACTGTTATTACCACGTGGCAAAATTAAGGACTTAATGTTATGTTTCCCGTAGGAATAACACAATACAGGTAACAGGCACTTGTCGTCAGGAACGGCCAGCCCCTATACCTTGCAGAACTCCGATAAATACACAGATAGGTACAGTACATTGTCTCAGTCTCAGAGGCAGCCTCAATTTCGAGAATACAAGTTCTACACTATGTTTGTTCTCGATACTTTCGTGGAAATATTTTTAAGCGAACAACACAGAAAATAGTAAGCACAATCGAATAATATTAAGTACATCCTACTACGTTTTCAGTTTTACGGCACTCTTTGCTGTTAATTTCTATATGGCATCGCATACAGCTGCAATGCACTAACTA
The DNA here is from genome assembly GCA_001587735.2 of Parhyale hawaiensis. Taxonomy (NCBI): domain Eukaryota; kingdom Metazoa; phylum Arthropoda; class Malacostraca; order Amphipoda; family Hyalidae; genus Parhyale; species Parhyale hawaiensis. The sequence goes on along the minus strand of LQNS02278096.1, from coordinate 28,496,261 downwards.
CAGATGGCGCTGTGGAGAGTCTAAGTTTCCCTGTTTTGTCTCACTTTCGAGAGGCTTTCAGGAATTTTCCCTGATTTTTGGCGTTTTACTGTAATTACAGTGCATTTTCAGTGATAAATATGTATGCATATAATGGTCTGTAACATTATACTGCTCTAAACTTTTCATAGTTTTCAATATTTACCTACGAAACGGACATAATGGTTTTATCGAGTTTTTCTACCTGTCTGTCAACAAGTCATATGATCGGATCTTTACGAAATTTACAGGGATTGTTAGGCGCGTTAGAGGAAACAAATGAATAACTTTGGGTAGAGATCCATTCAACCGTTTGTTTACCACTTTGTTTGTCTGCCTCTTTTTTGTTAGTAGAATAACTCAAGAAGTCATGGACGCATTTTATTGATATGCGTATGAATTGCTAGGTATGTTACAAAAAGCAAATGACCAATTCTGGGGGCATGATCCCTTTGTTTTGACAATATTAATGCTATTCAGTTACATAATTTAAAAAGTTAGGAAGAGATCTTCACGAAATATGTAGGAATTTTTTAAATTAATAAAAGGCACGCATGGCCAAATTTTTTGGGGCTGCTCGGGCTGTCTGTTAGTGTGTTTTGATACATGTTTGTCAGTAACATATGTAACTGAAAAAGTAATGAACCACATGCACTTTATAAGAATTCTAAAAATGTTATATGACACAAATGACTAAACTTTGATGATGATCGATTTGTCGGTTTGTGTGTTTGACTGCTGTTTGTCAAAATGTTCATCATAATGTAACTCAAAAAGATATGGACAGACCTCAAGGAATTACAGAAGCTGTTATTAATCTCAAGAGGCACAAATGACCAAATTTTGGTGATGCTAAACTCTTCGTTTCAGAACCCACATGGAATTTCTTTTAACAGTGCCTTGCTTGGAGGAAGTATGAGCTCTCAGAGCGCTCTAGTTTCATATGTTGGCAAATGATTTGAAAATGCTTCCGTCAATATCTTTTCATGGCATTTGTCTGATAGATGCGTATCGTAGCTTACAAGCCATGCCGTGAAAAGTTGATGAAGATTACAGTATTGTAGACTAAAAGTGGAAGACCAAGAAATAAATTTCCGTACGCAGAGTGGCGTTCCGGCCATGCAGTAACGTGAAGCCCTATCGCGAATGCACATAAAGTTTCAAGCATGGAGCTTAAGTACCAATGTGACGTCACTTTATATATCTAATTGGCCTGATAGAGGTACACCCCTCCGAGAACCTTGTAGGCTGGGCATCTAATAGGCCGTATTGAAATATATACATATATGTATTGCATGATTGGACGACACGAAGATGCTTATTTTTCACGGGGATCACAAATTGGCTCACTCGGTTTAGGCAACCTTAAAGACTGGTTATGATATAACGTCTAACTGCAAATCATACCTAGAATACAATAGACAATCGATATAGCGACAAAGTATCGTTCCGTATGTTACCAAGAAAACCGGATGTGATCGCATATCAAAGTAAATCGTCCGGAATAGTCAAGACGCTATAACATCAAAATAATTTACTTGAAACACGGATAGAAATCGTCAAAATAATTTACCTGAAATATCGAAGATGAAAATTAATAACGTCCGGGTTCACCTGAAATAGTCAAACTCCATTACCTGAGACTCGTGATGATAATTATATCGTCGAAATATATTAACCATAAATACAAGCGATGAGAAATATTCAAAATACATGGCATTAAGTACGAAAGATGAAACAACATCAGAACCAACTTACCTGGAGTATTGAATAAGACATGTTGCGGACAGGAGGAGGCAGAGTATAAAATACAAGCGATGAGAAATATTCAAAATACATGGCATTAAGTACGAAAGATGAAACAACATCAGAACCAACTTACCTGGAGTATTGAATAAGACATGTTGCGAACAGGAGGTCCGTCTCATACTCGTCGTGACGTCCCGACACCGACTCGCCGGAATTGGCGGACTACGTGTCTTGCCAACTGTAAAAGGACATTCACTGTTTTGTCTCAACTTTGAAAGGAAAGCACTTCCATCACTACCAGAGACAATCGAAACCCTATAGGGATCGCTTGCTTCTTGAGCGCGGACCCCTTGATGTGTCCAATGTTCCGAGGGACTCGCAATTCGACTCCCACCGCGAACCGCTTCTCCTGCTCTACACACCACCAGCTCTTCTTCTAAATTCTAGAATTTAGGAAAAAAGGGAACCTCGTTTGGGCTATCCACTGTATATATGCTGGATGATAAATGATTGAAACTCCATAAAAACTCCATAGAAATTTATTTGTCAAAACACACGGTAAAAATAGAGTCATAATAAAAACATTCAGAATGTGACAATTGATCACTGAAAGCTCGTTCACTTCTCGGACCAATAAAAATAGTAACAACGGGAACAAAATTTACAACAAAAGGAGGATACTTGGCTACTAGGCTCTAGGCTCCTTCGGTACGTCTTTGGTTAGATCGTCTTGGTTATATAGCTAGTGCATACTGAAAATATAATCTATACTGAAAATATAATCTATACTGAAAATATAACACATCCCAAGTAGTAAAGCTCCAACTGTAAGAAAGTAAACTTCAGCTGCTTGCGTACCTAACTAGATTTCAAAACATAACGAAAAAGGAAAAGAATTTAAAAAATTAAGTAAGATGAGATGTCATTCGTGGGATGAAACCTTTAATAAGACTTTAAATTTGTCACCAAAATGGAATATCTGAAGAAGCGGAAACTAAATTTGTTAAAACTTACACGCAGTACATATGTTGAGAAGCATCGGTTTCCCTTGTCAAACAAATCGGTAGCAATTAATATTCTATTGAGAAAAAATTGCAACCATCGTTACTGATGAAAATGTAGGATTTTTTATGAGCAGGTAAGTATTTGCAATGAAATTGAGGGAAAAGGTCAAAAGTTTTCCCCGCTGGTGCAGTTCTTCAAGTCTTAATATTAGAGAAGACTGAATTTACTGTAAATTAGAATTATGTCAGTGATATGGTAATACTGTGCATCAAAAGTCATGTTGCGTTGGTGCCTCTGGTGGAAAGGAATCTGTCATGTAAATTTAGACCTTGAGACACAAGTCATGTAATCATATTTACCAAGAAAACAACTATCCTAGTAAATGAAAGTATTATCCCAAAGCCAGCACACTTTCCTCACTCCGAAGTGACATAGCTGCCTATAGGCTTTGGCAAGTTGGCTGGTCCTTGTATTACAAAAACCACTCTTTTGGAGCCGTACGAACAGAGTGGCAGGTACTATTCGTCGCTTCAAGGGAAACCTTGTTTGTTTTGGTACATTTTTGTCAGTGTGTTCTTTGGGAAAACAGAGACTGCTAAGGTTTCAGACAAAAGTATTCTACAAAACGAATTCTCAGCTGCCTCATCATCATCATCACTATCATAATACACCCAGAGCTGGGCATTGGCGGCCTTGCGTCCCAACCAGATGTGTAAAATAGACTACGGGAAATCCAGACCTGCAGAACAGGACCGTAGGTATAGGACCTTAGGGTCCCACGGATGACAGCACGTAGTACACTTGCTGGAGGGACCATCGCCGTGTCAATGTTTTAACTCTGCTGCTTATATAATGCCTCTCTGAAGTCTGCTTGATCAGTAATTACTACTCAGCTGAACTACGCGTGTTGACCCCAATTGCATCACAGATTTGTTGTACGTCTGGCCTGCTAGGCAGTGCGCCACTCTGTTGTGCCGGAGCAACACAAACACAACCGCACGCTCATCAGCTGAACGGACGTTCAGCTCGAACGTAGAGCACGTCATGACGCCATGTGAACGTGCGCTCATACATGTAAGTTGAGCGTACAGTTGCGTAGTGTGACCCTGGCAATATGAGATATCATACTGGTAGGTGCCCAATTTCCTTACCTCTTCAAAGATGCCATAACGATGTTGTATTGATCCTTCTTGTCCATAAGTAATAACAGCTCGGGACTCCCGCCGCGAATACTTTTTGAAGATACCCTGGGTCGACACACTGGCACTATATCGTGTAGATTTATTTATTAATGCAATAGCACTTCAGCAAGAGGTTTTACTGGCATGGAGCAACTGGTATACGTGTAGACGAAAGCCACGAACTGGTGCCATTAATATCACACTCGCAGGAAAAATTAACAAACTGTAAGCCTGCCTATATGGAACTGAAATCAATAACTCAGCTTTTTACAGTGGATAAAAACAAGTTATAGCTTCTGATTTTCAGCTCGTCCATGCTGTTTTTTATAATGTTTTTTTTATTAGTCAAGGTACTGGAAGATGATATATAAATCAACTTCTAATCAATAGATATATATATATATTTTTAGCACTTATTATAGTGTATGGTACACATCAGGAAGTAATAACACACAGGCATATTAAACGAGTCAAAGTACATTAGAGTATTTTGGTAGGTACTACAATTTCACAGAAGACACAACTGGTTCACGTAAACTAATTTACACTTCGAAGGTAGCTATAAAATATACGTCAGGTAACTTTCGATTATTGTCCCTGAAAAAGAGGAGAACATTACTGAGAGCTGCTCTTTAGCTCGAATGCATTATTCAGTACAAAGATAGAAAGTATTGTCATAAAAGAACAGCATGCAGGATATCCCATCAACCTAAGTCGGCCATAAAATCCCATACACTATAATTATCTTGCCAAGCGTCTCGCATCAAGGCTGTTTTAAACAATGCTATTGCTGCGAGAGACTGCTGTTTTAGTTATTGGTTAACTGGCTCAATAGAGAGTCGCCAGTAGTTAGTACATTGGTTCTGAAAGTGGATAATTAATGAGAAAATTAATTACAAACACTGCGTGTCAGTAGGCTGAGTCTTGTGACTCTTCGCCCTTTACTGGCCCCAAAAGGGACTGTACGATCGCGTTGTAAGAGCCGGGCTGTTGCAGCCAAATTGGCTTTAAGCCCATTAGCTGATGGTTGCTGCTACACGAAAGTGGTGTCTAAGCCATTAATGGTTACCTATTACTTCGAAATTAGTGTTTACCTTACTACCAATCTACCTACTGCTACAATGTTCATGCTTGAAAGCTATACAGTAGGCCTATAATATCGAAGTTTAACCCATTACCGGTAGCTCGTTTTTTTTTTTGTGTGTGTGGGAATAACACTGGTAAAAGAGCTCGGACAGGCCTTCTGTCAGGTAAAGTATAAGTGTAAAGTAATTAGAATGAAAACTGAATAACTTTCTCAAGTGCCAAATTGATCACATCCAAATATCTTAATGATACACTTTGCGGTACCAGGAGTAACGTTTCATGACAACGTTGTCGATCTT
>LQNS02278096.1:28458417-28470980 GCA_001587735.2 Parhyale hawaiensis | reverse complement strand
ATGTATAACTCTCTGATGCTAATGTTTAGTATTATTCTTAAGTTAGCTTTAATCATGAAAACCTCAGGCGCTGTGTCCTAATCTTGTCGGCCACAGTACCTTATGAGAAAAATAAATGATTTTCATTTATTTTATTTATTTTGTACAGTTCACGATGCAATTTCGCTTCAGTTTGAAGCAAACAGATGCTCGTATTTTGGCTCGCTTTCCATGAACTGGAGAGCCACTGGCTCGCTTTAGGCATTACCCGCCGGTGATTCATGAACCTTTCAGCGCCTGTACCCTTAAACTCTTATTTTAATAACTTCTCACATCCCCTCCAGAATTCGTAATTTATGGTAACTAAGTTGAAGAATATTAACACCAGAACCCTTAACATAAGAGACACCCAAGAAAACGTGGTTTCTTCTAGGAATAGCATTTTTATGCGTTTATTAAATATGATTTCTCTTATAAAGCCCAATTCAAAATAACTACGGAGCTAATACTACGAATAATAATAAGTTTTTAATATTAAAATATAGTTCACCACCAAGTTGCGATACTGTAAGGCAAATCAAGCAATCATTACAGTCGATATAGTGTCGATGTAATTCTGCAGCACTGAATGGTAATTGCTGCAAGTAGAGACACGTTGTTGTTCCGTTTACAATATTAATTTATTGTGAAATATTTTATAATCTCCACGTGTATTTATATAATATTATTAAAAAATAACTTCTAACAAAAATAAAATTTATACATAAAATCAAAATATATATGATGTAAAGTATCTTTAATACTATGTAAAGGTTTATATACTGATATAGATGTTACCATGAAGATAAATATTTCAGTAAATAAAAAAGTTTTATAAAAATGAAGTTGCAAATGCAAAGGTAAGCGGAGATAGCTATATGCATAATTTCAAATGTAGAAGCAAAATAAAATAAATAAATAGTTTACAAATTATAACAGTGAGCATGGTATATGCTCTAAATAATGGTAATAAATCCGAACGTAAAGCGGTAAACAAGCTCTGATCGGTTTGATTTTTAAGATTTGACTTGCGCTGCACTTCGAACAGGAGCGCTGGTTTCGCCTCATTGAGTGAAATTTCAGACATTAACCCTTAATTGACTGCCTTGGAGACTGATGAAAAATAAGTCAGGTGTCACACGACTGCTTTTGAACTGAAGTACGACTGGATGTTAGAGTATCGAGTATCTTCTAGCGGCGAGCATTGTGGATAATGTAATCTTCTGAAAGGGCGAGGCACACTCATAAATTTATATTTAAATCGCTGGAATACGTAAAACTACATTACCTTTTTGCAATTGCGACTGAACTTCCTTCACTTTGGTTGCAACAGTGGAGCCTAATATCACCAATCATCCATTTGCTTTCAACAAACTTCTTTGTGAACCTAACCTAGACAGTAAAACCATTCAACTATGCGCATAGCTGCAGTTGCCTTCAACAAGGTAATGAAACATTACACACTCAGAAATATTTAATCAACAATCAGCAGAGCGTTTAACATATGCTCAAATATGTAGTTATTATACATAAGTTAGCATACCACGTACCTAAATGTAATTGCACGAGTATATACATAACAAATTCAAACAATATGGAAACCGTCAATATACGGACTACGGTATATACTGTACTTGCGCTAAGTTCCGCTTCGCATACAAGTCATTATAGTTCTAGAGCTGTCGGTGTGTGCTCAATGCACCGAACCTGGTCCCAGTTGGCATGACGACAGTTGTCCTGCACTAGGTAGCTTCAGGTAGGACTTGAACACCGAGAAACTATTCTCAATAGGATTAAGCAACGGAGAAGGGTGAGGTGGATTTCAGCAATGCAACTGTGGACTGACTTGTTATCGAGGCTAATTACAGCGTCTCTCTTTTCCAAAAATTGTTCCAGAATTCGTATAAAGCCAGTAAAAGTATCCTTAGTCTCAGATTTATTCTGGGGTACAGAACTCCAGGGTGATCTGCAATTGCGGGCATTGACTACCTTGAGACTGCTGTCCCAATCCTCCCTCGTGGGCCACCTTCCATACGAGTCACTCTGTCGCCACGCCTGAGCTTTCTCTGCCGTACGTTCTCTTGGTCCACAAATTGAATGTGGTCTCATCTCGGTACACTCTCAGCTACTGGAGACCCTGACCCTTCAGATCAATGTTTCATTTAAGTATTTTGCAGATTGTTTATTCGTTTTACTGAGTGTTGAAAGCAGATTTTAATTGTATTTAAGGCTTATTCAAATTGTTGAAGGCAATTGCAGATTGTTGATATAGAACAGTTTGCTGAAAAGTTTTGAGGTACTGTTGGAACCAAAATCCGAATTATTATTATTCTGCAGCGAACGACTGTTGAAACGTTTTGCAAGTGTTGAAACCAAAGTAAAGGTAGTGCAATTGCAATTACAAAAAAAAAGTGTACTGGGTACAAGCAATTGTCAGAACTGAACTGTTGGATGTCTTTTCAAATGTAGGATGAATAATAATTCAACAGCTGTGCTGTGGGCTGTAGCAAGTACCACTAGTTCCACTAGTACCACCAGTAAAGTCATGGATACTTTCTGATGGACACAGCAGCTTATTCGGACGGTGGGCTGCCGCATGAAACTGGTTGTACGTACACTGCCATTACCTCCTCCACGAAGGTTATGTTTTCGTCAGGTTTGTCTGCCTGTTTCGTTGTCTCTCACCAAAAATCAACGGACGGAGTTTGACAAAATTTACAGGGAGTGTTAAGTATGCTAGGAGGAACAAATGATCAACTTTTGGTTTGTTTGTTTGTTTGTTTGTTTGTCTCTTTGTCTGTCTGCCTACCTGCCTCAGTTTTCTTAACGCCATAACTCAATAAGTTATGGACGGATTTTTATGAAATTTACGTGAATTGTTAGGTACATCACGAATAGTAAATGACAAAATTTTGTTTTTTAATTTTATGCTTGGCAGCAAAATAACTGAAAAAGTTATAAATGGATCTTTATAAAGTTTACAGGAGTTCTTAGTAAAGTTAAAAGACATAAATCATTAAATTTTTTTGATGATCGGTTTGTCCGTTTGTGCGTTTGACTAATATGGGTCAGAATGTTTGTTAGCACTTCGCCGCATACCTAAAAACGTAATGAACGGAACTTCAAGAAAATTACTGAAACTATTATTACTGTTAAAAGGCGCAAATGCTTCGATTTTGGTGCTGATACAAAGAAAAAAGAAAAAGAAAAGAAAATCATTGTTTCAGAAAAAAAATGATTTTTTTTGTTACCGTTGCCAATGCTTGGCGGAGGTATGCGCTCTCAGAGTGCTCCAGTTACACCTGCTGATAAAGTTTCTAACGTTTTATTTTCTAATTAGCTTCTGTATAATTTTTTTAGTCCTCTGAGGTCTTCGCTGTAAAAATATTGTATGTGCAGTAGTATGCATGCATTTTAGACTTTTTAGTTATGCTCTTCATAGAAAGCACTGATAATAATATCTTCGTGGTTGTATTGACAAAGCCACATATTTCCTGAAAGCAAAGTAATCTTGTTGCGATGTTGTACATTAAGCCATTCCCTAAAATTACAAAGACAATTCGGAGTGAAAACTTAGTGTAGTTATTATATTTGCACTTCTTGGTATTCAATGAGAAAGCAAGATGTCGCTGACAATTTGTAATCAAACGAACATCAATTTTCACTTCAGGCTCCCTAGAAAATTCTTGTTTTCTACAATATCATTACAGAAAATGATTTGATGAGATACGTGCATAAGACTTACTGAGTTGAATGGTGCAGCCATGGCTGAACTACGTTAACTGTACGACGTTAACAGGTTAACTCATCGCTTGACCATTTTGAGACGGTTCTGCGCATCTCCCTGTGTGACGTCACGTGGGGAGAACGCTCGTGGAAATCGTCAGTGCTGCTAGAGTATCGATATCATTGCCAATTTATTTTTTTACGATTTTTTCGTTATATTGGGATGTCGTTTGATGTTTGGCTGTTCTGAACATGTTGATAACAATTTATTGAAGCTTCATCGTGTTCTTAAAGAGCTACTGGTGTTGCAAAAAAGAGCGTTTGGACTTGGAAATGAGCCAACTCACGTTCCGCTGTGGCAGGCCGCATGTACTTTAACTATTTTTCGCCTCAGCAATATGATTACCGCCTATCTCTCATCAGTACAATGCTTAAAGTAGGAAAATGTGCATTTGTGAGTTGTTGATGCCGCAAATGATGCGAGATTATTTCATTTTAGCAGATATTTGGCTTTGGAAACAAGGCCTCAGGGTGTAGCACTAAAGGCTTCTTGATTCTCAACATTCTACTATTTCTCTTTTTAATGGTTCAAAAAGCACTCATACAAATTATGAGTGATACAATTTTCCTTTCAGGCTTACCCAAGTAACACCAGTCAATGCTAATTTTATTCAGGAATTTCATGAAAATTAGTCAAATTAGAAAAAGCTCGATGCTTGTACGCCAAAGCGTTTGTAATGAGAATGGCCTGGATTAAGTTTTTTCATTATCTCAACTAGAAAATTGAGACAAGTATAATGGGATGTTGTTTCATTACTGTTGCCGATGACACACGCTAGTCAAAAGAACGAGTATCGTAATATTTCCGCTCAAAAGTTATGTTGAACTCTTCTAAACATAGCTTTGAGATTGCCAACAAATGGCGTGAAAATGTTTACCGTCAGTTCAGTTTACTCAGCTAGTGCCGATAGTTAACCGTCCGACGTATCATTATATCTAGAGAGAATTATAATTCAAAATCGTTTGCAAGTGTGTGCTATTTATATTTAAATGGGCAAATCAAAACTTTCGGACGAAAAGATGGCGATATTCGTTCTTTTGAATAGCGTGTGGCATCTACGTGAGAGCGGAGGTGCTCCCTCTTCGGAATATAGAGATATGTAACGCTGAGACCGGCAAATCATCACACCCATCCGCTTGACAGTTGGATGTTCTTGCTAAGATAAGCCCTTTAATGTTTTAATATAATAAATTCGAAGCTAAACTTCTTAAATTCAATACTTAAAAATTACTTTTAGAGCTTTCAAGTCTCGTCCCACCTGATTTACGTTCAAGTGAGACTGTTCGGTAGCAATGCAGCGACAAAAATCATGGAGAATTGAGCGCGATGTGACTTACTATTGCTTCGCTGGTAACTGTTTCTTTATCAATGCTCTATTACGCAATAATTTAGTTGAGATATTATATATTAATTTACACTCCTACGTTAATAGTGAGCATAGTGTTCACTACACGTCTATCAAAGTAATCAAACCAATTTCAACTTTCAATTGCGTCATGATTTTGGCGCTGTATCCTAATTGTTTTTATAGACAGTTTTTTTTTTTTGCTATTATTTTTGACAGTGGAGTGCACTAGTATATAAAACAGTAATGTGGTGATGAAGAACAACCTATGTTAATGTAATGCCGAAGAAGTCGTAGCTATGTTGCTGTACTTGATTCCTTCGTCGGTTATTTGCACGGTGAAGTTAAGAGCTGTGACTGTGTGAAAATGATTACCATTGTTGTTCCTCCATGTAAGCCCTCGCTCACTGTATTTATAAAGCAAGTGACGGGTAGGAAAAAATGAACACGGACTGGAGTCTCTCTCCCCACGTGACGTCACAGCTGAGATGAAGTGGCGGGGCTGGCAACCCGACCTGCGCGTGAGTCAACCTGTTAACGTAGTTCAGCCATGGGTTCAGCGGTATGATTCTGTCATACGACGGTCATGGTAGCTACCTTAGGCCGAGTTCACACGTCATTCATATGAACGCGTTCGCTCATCCACTAGTCCAAATGTGTTACTTTGCCCTAAAAATGGCAGAAACGTACATTGTTTCCTCAGTTGAATATATGTCTGTTACTTGCCTATACTGACACTTGGAGAAGAGATTAATTTTACGGTAAAGATTTTAATTACTTGTACACAAAGTTATGCTGATGATAACGTTAAAAACATTCGGATGAGTGAACGCGTTGGGATGAAGGACGTGCGAACTCGGCCTTAATTAACCACGTGAATGCGAAGTTTGCTTTATCGATTTAAATTGCAAAAAAAAAGTGCACACCTCACTTCCAAATTTGGGCTTAATCATTTCTGCCAGGGGTCAAAATTAATATAAATCAAGGGTTTGAGTTAAAACAAGAAGCGTTACCAGCAGATCTCGTCAGTTCAGTATCTCATGCATACCGACATTCTACAAACACGGTTCAGTTAGAGCAGGGGTCACCAAACTACGTCCCGCGGGCTTTATCCGGCCCGTCCACAGAACTTGAGTTTGCGTAATAAAACAGGTGGAACGCTGATGCGACACAACATTTATACAATGTTTAGAAGCCCAGGAGGGCTTCGCTCTTCCGGAAAACTCTTGATCGCTAGGGGTTCTTAATTTACGAATTGCAACGATAAATACTGAACGTGTTGAGTCTTTTCGGGGAAAGCGGAAACCTGTCTCATTTTCACCGTTGCAAAGAGTTTTGTTGTTACAACCTGTGAAAATTTTGATTTCCCGAAGAAAGTTATACATGACCTGAAGAAGTACTTTTGGGAGAGATTTTCGAATCTTCACAGCTTCGATCGATAGTAGCATTCTTCTGTTCCAGAATCCGTTTGAATGTAACCTTGAAAATGTCCCAGTTGAGATGTTGGGTTTTCAAAATTAAATAAAGAATACCACTAGTATGGCACAAGTGTAGGGATTAACTTGTGTCTGGGTAGCTACCAGAGATGGGTTACCGGACTGTTGAAACGGAAAAGCGGTACCTAATGTAGTAATACCACTTTACCCGATATCGTTACCGCATTACTGTTACCGTAATCGGCTGAAAATTACCGCATTACCGATACCGGAACTTGGACAATTATTTTGAAAGCGGTAACGGTAACGGGGAGCGTCTAGGTAATCAGTCTTCTTTTTCTTTGTTTATCGTCAGATTTAACTGAATCTTCGTAGTCATATGTAAAAATTAATTCTAAAACGTTTTCGTTCTAAGATATTTTCCGAGATTTCTCATTTTCTTTTAGCTATTGGCTTTTTATGTAAAAAATTTTAAAATCCTATTTTTCCGGCATATTTCAACCGATTTTAACAGTACGCTCCATCCTGTCTGATTTCGTTACGAAGTTTCTGAAAATTAAAAGAATGCATTTTTTTTTTATTTTTTCGGATAGAAAAAAAAACTAAGAAAAACTCTGAAGACAAAAGTGGTAGCCGACAGATCGTACTTTTATAGATAACTTGAATGGTGAAAATGTGAAAATCGGTCTAAAATTGTCGGAGAAATAGCGATTTGAAGGTGGCACAAATAATGCAAAAATTTAAATAGGAGAAAACAAAGGGAAAAGGGGCTCCCTTCCTTTGAATGGCTTGTTTTCTTTGGGGAAAATTGAAAAAAGTACATAAGTGTAACCCACATTTTTCCGAATTTTCATATCTGTACCAAGTTTCATGAAAAACTGCACAAAATACAATGAACATTTTATTTTTTCATCTCTGAAAATGTTTCCATATTTTTAATACCGATAAGTATTCCCAAACTGGCCAACTTCCGCAATCTTGTCTGATTATTGTATACTGAATTCCATTTGGAAAGAACAGGATCGCCAGAATCTCGAACGTGGTAAGAAAGCATTCAAATAATAATTCAGATAGTAAAGGGATATGGATCTCATTTTGCCTTTTTTTTGCAACCTGGTCATCTATCTCCATAGAAACGCAACTTGATTACAAAATCTGCAACCTATCATATTTTTCGCTTATATATTGTATTAATATGTGGACATGAAATATACAAAAAATATTAATAACTAAATACTTACATGAAGCACGCTATTATATAAGGATTCGATCTGCTTGAGGCTCCGTCTGTACTTTCGAACATGCGCAGCACGTTACGCTTTACTCTTTTCGGTATTAGACAGGGATTTTTTAGCCCTGAAGTGGGGGATTTAGAATTCCACTCCCGTCGTGCACGTGGCGTAAGAGGTGACCAAAGCACGGGCGCTCCCAAGCGGATAAACTTGCATTCCTTCTCATTGGCCACCAGCTTCTGTTTGGCATGTGTATTAGCCTGGAGTAGGTGGGTTTCTGGGAACCCTCATGCAAAGAAATGTGGATGATAGGCGGGTGAGCTCCATGGAGCCAACAAAATTCAGAAAGGAGATCACCGGGCTGTTGCCATAGGCGTGAGCCCGGCATTCCACAGTCAGCTCTTCTCCCTATCTCTCGATGGACAATCGAGACTTTTTCTTTTTCTCTTTACTTTTTTCTTTCTTCTGTGCTTATCCCGTGCTGTGAGCGGCAGGGCCACGGGAGGTTTTTGGAAGCACCCACACATCCATCTTGACAGTCGTCCCCCATAACCTGGTGAGCTTGGGGGTTATGTAAGCCTTGCTCGGTATGCAGTTCTGCCGAGTGGACCGTATATTTGCCTCTGCTTATCAATTATTTTTGAGATTTCTTTCTTCTATCTTGTATATCTCTGTGCATTTTTGTGTATTTTTATTTTGATCATAATTTCTTATACTTTTAGCGCAGAAATCCGTTGGCTGATGAAAGGGGTCACATTTTATAGCTCCAACACCTCGGAAAATGACCAGAACATCATTCCTAATTTTAAGGGGTGGCATGACATATTAACTAGTTGGAATGTGAAAATCTGATCTTGGAAGTGTTTATCACCCTTAAACGAAATGAGAGAGGTAATAATGTTTGCGTTGAAAATTTAAGCATATATATTTGTGTACATACATATATTTGTAAATATACATATTTGTGTGTTGTAGTTGAGCAGCCTTCGCAATTTTTTTTTAGGGAGTTTGGTGGGCTGACCTAGATATGACCCATGCCAAAAACTAGGCCTAGCCGGCCGTAAAAAATGACGGCGTTGAATTTTCTCCACCGCGGCCACTTTGCCTCTATCGCAACAGATCGTCTTACGCAACGAGGCGTTCTATTTTAATGAACCGCGAGCGAAATAAGAGAGGTGATAATGATTTCGTTGAAGACTTAAGTATATATATTTGTATATTTCTCTCTCCACCCAAAATGTGGTCGAAGGAGTTGAGCAATGTTCATGATTTTTTGTAAGGAGTCTGGTGGGTTAACCTAGATGTGACCCATGCCAAAAAACTAGACCTAGCTGGCCTTAAAAAAATGACGGCGTTGAATTTTCCTCTACCTGGACGAAGTTGCCTCCACCACAGCAGATCGTCGTACGCCGCAAGGCGTTTCATTTTTACCTCCGCCAAGGAGGTTATGAGGAGGTTTGTCTGTCTGTGTATCTGTCTGTCTGTTTCTCTATTTATCTACCTGCCTGTCAATCCGTTTGTTTATCACCAAAATAACTCAAAAAGTTATGGACGGATTTTGACGAAAATTACAGGGATTGTTAGGTATGTTAGGAGGAACAGAGGATTATTTTTTGGTGAAGATCCGTCCATCCGTTTGTTTGTTTCTCTCCCTTCATTGTTCTCAATACCATAACTCAAAAAGTTATGAGAGGATTTTTATGAAATTTACTCAGTTGTTAGGTATATCACAAAGAGCAAATGACCAAATTTTTGTGATGATCTGTTTGTTCGTTCGGGTGTTTGGTGCTCTGTTTGCTTTTATGTTTGTTTGCGCAATAACCCAAAAAGTTTTGAGTGAATTTTTATGATACTTACCGAAATTATTAGTAATGTTAAATGACATGAATGATTGAATGTTGGTGCAGATAGGTAGATTCGTTTCTATGTTTGAGTTGTGTTGTCATAATGTTTGTTACGCAATAACTCAAAAAGTTATCAATGGATCTTTATGAAACTTGCAGGCGTTGTTAATGATGTTAAAATATATAAAAAATGACTAAATTTTGGTGCAGATCGGATGGTTCGTTTGTATGTTTGACTTATGTTTGCCATAATGTTTGTTAGCAGCATAAGGCAAACAGTTATGAAAGGATCTTCAAAAAAATTGCAGAAACTGTTAATATTATTAAAAGGTACAAATAATTAGAATTTGGAGTTGATACACAAGAAATCTTGGTTTCAGAGCTAATTTGAATTTTTCGTTACCGTTGCCTTACTTGGCGGAAAATGCGCTCTCAGAGTGCTCTAGTTCCCTATGTCATTATTAGAGAGCTAGTCTCTGTGCATCCCTAATTTTGTTCATCAAATTTACAGCGTTGGATTTTCCCCTACCGAGGGTGATGGTCTTACACCACGAGGCGTTCTAGTTCTTCATCTAACAAATAGGTGGAACCAAAAAACGGCAGTGCGTATGTACTATTATACACAATATCAACAGTCAAATCTAGCGGTGGAAATATTATAGTTTTTGGCTAGTTTCCTGCGAGAAGATTTCGTAAACTAAACTGTCAATTATAGGAGTTGAAACGATTTTTAAAAATACTGTATACATACAAATACTGGGGAAAATTTAGTGCCTTCTGTAGAGAGCCTTGGGCTTCCTCCTGCTTGCATTTTCCAGCAAGGTAATATGTGATTCCAGGCAGATTGCTAGGACTACGAATCATGAAGTTACCTTATGGAAACAACTTTCCTACCTAAAAGTGGACGGGTTATTCCCCTTACTTGAATCCAATTGAGAACTTTTGGCGATATCTAAAAATCAAAATCCGGGAAAGAGGTCTAACAAACAGCACAAATGTGAAGATAATTTGCCGGGAGGAATTCCGATAATACCTACGAATTGATGTAGCTTAATCGTTAATTAAAGACTGCAAGAAGAGATTGGTTCAAAGTATAAAAAGAAGATAACAAGTTTTTGATGCTGTTCGATTTTTCACCCTGAAAAATTAAGATATTGTGATATTTTCTTAAACACTGAATGTCATTCAAATTCATACGCATGTATATTGACTGTATGTAATCTTATAGCTACTGTAAATGTATTCTCGTCTTGTTAAGGTAATACACTACGAGTAAAAATATAAAAGATTTCCATGGGTACAAACACTGGTTTCAGCCCACTCTATACTGTTGGACACCTTGCTAGAAAGTGGACGGGACTGAACCCAAATTTAAGCTGGTATGCAAAGACTAGAAAGTGGACGGGACTGAACCCAAATTTAAGCTGGTATGCAAAGACTAGAAAGTGGACGGGACTGAACCCAAATTTAAGCTGGTATGCAAAGACTAGAAAGTGGACGGGACTAAACCGAATTTTAAGCTGGTATGCAAAGAAATTACAAACCAGAGACGATTCAGGAAAAGTCGTCAACGTGTTTACTCGGAGAGTCAAGAGGAGCAGTTTTATTACACAAGGAGAGGAAATTGAGAAGGACTCAGACTTGGAGCAGCTGGAAATGCAGAGGGCGATGACACGGAAGTTAATAGTATTTTAAATAGTATCGTCCTGTAGTCTATGTAGAGTACATGTAATGGAACCAACAAAAGTGAAAGATCGTATGGAATTTAGCAAAAATTGAAGAAAATGTGCCTAAAAATTCTTTGGGACGAATAACCTGGTCAGATGAGATAGAAAAAATTGAATCCATTTTTATGTCACAGTGTCGTAATATGGTCTTGAAAGAAAAAAGGATTGCCTGACGACCCCCAACTACCATTCCTACAATAAAATTTGCGGGTGGCAACATTCTAATGTGGTATGGAGTGTTTTCATCAGATGACACTGGTGAAACAGGTATCATCCACCGGAAGTTATCCATGGTAGCATGTATCACGTCGTGATCCTTATAAGGTAATTTCCGAAATCTGCCAAGATCTTTGGATCGTGGAGAAGCTGTTCTGTGCTTAATCCACAGCATATAAATATGTATAAAGCAAGCTGCAAACGACAGTTATTGGGTCCTGTGTTTTCATTTCACCGAGTTCGAATATTTCATTGCGTGTCCATGCAAACACAACTGTGTATCTATCAAAAGTTTCGATAAAAGGTCAGCCGTCGTATCTGCTGGCTCGTCAAGTGTTATTCGTAGAGAAGTTTACTCGGCATATCAAATTTTGAGTGACTAGGCTAGGGACTCAGAACGCAGATCACTTTATGTTTTTTGTACAGAGACACAACAATGCATTTGAATGCTATAAAGTGAAACACTAGACCAGAAACTGTCGTCTACAGCATGTTTAAATTAGTAAGAAATTCAGAAATGGTTCCAAGTCAACCAAAGCATCGTGATGTCTTGGCCAAGTCAGTGTCCCGACCTAGCTCTTATTGAGAATTGATTGATGCATTTAGGTTGGCCAAGTCAGTGTCCCGACCTAGATCTAATTGAGAATTGATTGATGCATTTAAGGATGAAGATCCATTTATATAATCCACAATAGTTATTAAACAACTGAAAGAATTTTGCGAGAGTGAATGGGCTAATATTCTAGTAAATATTTATGTATGATTCTCGAACAGCTTTTAAAAACTGTATACTGATTCTGTTCAGCCTATATACCCAGGCAAAATAAATCGTTGAGCGACAGTCGTGTGACTGCAGATAATTGCAGGAGGAGGTGTCGGAGAATCGACGTAGAATTGTCGTGTACGAGTCGCCATGTCCCTTTTTTGGGCCGAATTTTACAGCTCATTTCGACAATCG
>LQNS02278096.1:28442138-28455655 GCA_001587735.2 Parhyale hawaiensis | reverse complement strand
TCGTCAGCAGTTGAAGTGAGTGGTTGGGGCGGCTGCGCTCGAGGTTGTCGTCGCTAGTAGCGAACGTTCGTGAAGACGATGGGTGGGATTGAGGTCAATTTCCAATGAGAGCGTGAATAATTAACCGGTGTTCGATACACTGTACGTCTTCGTTCGCTGGTCGAAAAACGAAGTGCAGCAATACAACGAAAGTGCGAGACTGAAGACAAGAGGTGCGTTCGATTGGGTGACGAGGTTAAGCTTTCAAGGCTTGACTTCTCCGAAACTTTTGACACAAGCTTTGGATTTGTCACTTTGAAACGTGTTTTGAGTGTTAGAAGCAACTCGACTACGTTGAGCCTGCGGATAGCTCTCTTTTATGATAAAATTGAGTTTCTGGAAGTTCCAAGAGGAACCCATTGAGGGTCAACGCCTGGAACTCAGTTCAACTGGTCGAAGCCAGCGCCCCTGCCTCAAGTTTCGAACAAGTCAAGTCTTGCAAGCCTTTTTCTCAACGCCCAATCAAACGTGTCCTTAGTGTATAGTCATTAATATTATGTAGTAACAGATGCCTGGTGAAAAATGTGGTCCGCAATCCAAGGTGGAAAATATTCAGGGTGAAGATAAAAGCATCACCAACCTGTTGCTGCGGCGCTGCTCACAATGAGTGCTATAAACCAAAATTTTACTCAAAAGGGTTAAATTATTTGCTTCTTGAAAGTTTTTTTGGAATCCTTACGAGCAGAGTAAATGATGGTGCCAAGCGCTAGGCTTCAAATTCCCTGCAGGAAATTCATTCAGAGTGCTTACCATCGCTAAGCTTCTTGCTACGGAGGCTTTCCTCTTGCGAACGTTTATTCTATAAGTTAGTATAGCAAATACTTTGTCTGAGTTACTCATTGCTATTTTCATTTTAGAGGGAACGCAATATTTGCTGCAAAGAGTTTAGACGGGTAACTGAAAAAGGCCGAGCTTTCCAAAAGAAAGTACTGCGCTACATGTTGACAACACACTCACACACAGATCTCTTCAACTGCCAGTTTATATTTTCCTTTAAAGAGGACAATCTACGCATAGACTCTGAAGAATTTAGCTCGCAGCAGGTAGATATAAACTTACCGTTAGAAAGATTGCTTGCTCTGTAATACATCACTGATGGTAGCCCAGTAACTCCTACTATACGAGCGACGCGATGTAAAGAAGACGTGCCACCGTCGGTAGAGAGTTGCCATAAAATAATTACCCCTGAATGTACGTACATCGGTATAGCAGGAGGGGCGACCTGAGGTCTTCATGACATATGGTCACCGGTCTGCTCGAAACCTTGAGTGCTCTGCCATAGGGTCGGCTCTTAATTGTGGTCCGCTTCCATCAAGACAGCTAATCCTATCCAGTATAATCAGTTTGAAACTTAATCTGAGACTTTGTCATCGGACAGCTGTATTTGAAATTCATCTAGATATCGCTTGGATAGATTAGATTGTATCACACAGAGAGATCGCTATAACGACAGCTTCATATTTACATTAAGACAGTAAATCTGAAAAAAAGTTTGAATAATTTACTTGCTTTTAAGTCAATGTAAACTTCCCGTTGTAGAGATTTCTCGATGTGTGGGATGAGTCATTGGTTAGGGATGAGTAAGGTTGGACGTTTTACTAACTAAAGCTACAGAAGAGCGAGGAAGGACGAAAAATGTCATTGTGATCATATACTCCCATCAAAACTATAAACACTGTGACGGTGACATGCTTTTACTTAGAATTTATTTTAAATACAAACTTTTCGTTAGTTAATCCAGTTGCTGATCACAAATTTTATTATTACCGCTCTATTTGTCATTTCATTATTATACGTATAATTATTCACGATTACGGACCGCCGGAACTGATGTGGCAGTGTAGAAAGAACCATAAACCATTCTGCTTCTGGCGGTCACCGACCCAAGTGAATATAAGTGCAACTTATTGGCGATACAACAAAATGTACCAAGTAGAAATGGCGATCAATGATTCGTAATTAAAGAAAGCTTATTAGAAGTTATATAATAGAACAGCCCTGCAGTCAAATCATTTACTTGGATTCTTATTCTTCCGGTTGCAGGAAAGCTCCATCGGACACAAGTCCAATTCTTTGACTACTATTATGCAAGCCTTCAAATAAGATCGAGCTGCCTTAATTGATTAATCTAGAAGACACTATCATATTCCCAATAATACTTCGTTGTAC
Source organism: Parhyale hawaiensis (assembly GCA_001587735.2). NCBI lineage: Eukaryota > Metazoa > Arthropoda > Malacostraca > Amphipoda > Hyalidae > Parhyale > Parhyale hawaiensis. Next base: position 28,453,447 of record LQNS02278096.1, on the reverse strand, counting down.
GATCGTTCGGTGATTCTGGATTAGCCTTACACCACTGAATAGAAACACATAGATTGCATAAGGGTTCTCGGACTTGGTTCTTGGTTTTGGCTTGTGGCTCGATCTGTACATCAATTTTTAGGCCTAGTCCTTTGTAAATCTAAATAGTAAATAAATGTCGATTTTACTAGAGTCATTAGTTATTCCTAGTTAATAGATAGGAATGTGCTGAGCTCACGGCCCGCCGCAACATCCCTTCATCAAGAGCTTTAGATTTGTCTGTTTGGCTAGAATTTCAGGGGTTTATTACAAACCCATTACGCTTGCGACAACCGAAAATTCAGTTTCATGAATCACAATCGGTATGCGATTAACGTATGAAACTCGATCTCGTGTGCAAAATCTAACTCTTAGGACTGAAGAGTCGTACAAGTTAAAGCTGATCTGATCAGGTGATCTAGGTGGAAGCAGCCCACTCGAACGGACCTACACTCTGTGGCCGTCAGTAATGAATTAGGGGACTCAAGGAGGTTTTATAGATATTAAACCTGTTTGAATAGACTACGGTATACTGCGCGGAGCTGCGGCACATAGTGTATAATTTCTATTAGTGACGTCGAGCATATCCCATATGATGAGTGTTTTTTTTGTGCGTTATGCTCAGTGTCAATAGGTGCTCACTTTAGAGTAATAAATCCTCGGCAAATGATACTGCATTTTCAATCTAATAATAATTATTACAACTCATACTATAAAAGTCTACAGCCCTTTTGTAGTTTTTCCTACGTTCCATAATCCTTAAACCTTTTGTCAATAACCAACCCCTTCAGTTTTTGAACAAGTTTAAATTTTTACCTGTTCGATACTAGCGGGCCTTCATCTCTCAAGCATCATTGCAAGAGTCATCTCTGCGCTGTGGTGCACATTCTACAGCAGGAGCGCACTGCACTCACAACCCTTTTCGGGATTGGCCCAACCACGAGCACATTTGCCGAGACCGGAAATAAAAATAATTGCGAGTGCTTTGTATGTGAGTGCGGAACCGTCCGCCACACGAGTTTCAGCGGCGCAGCAGTGACACGACCCAGGCAGCACCGGGGTTGTGATTGCAACAAGTTTCTGGTAGATCAGAAGCTACAGCACACACGCGGAGGAAGTACTTGTTAATGAAGCAAAAAATGCGTCGATAACAAAAAAATTAATTGTGAGAGATCTTTCTTAGGTAATAAACCCCAGTGAATTAGTCGAACCTATGGTATGCTTAATTCTATCCCCTCCTATAGGAGTGAGACATCGTGTGGAGTTGGAGGCCTGTATTTGTCAGTCCCAATCCTCAATGGAACAGCGTTCAAACAACCCTTATTAAAGGTTAAATAGGTCCTGCTAACCCAGTACTGCACGAAGTAAACCATTATATCTAACAAAACGCACTATTTCTACCATCAGAAAATATGATGATGGATTCATCCCTTGGAAGTCGTTTTATAGGAGAGAACCGAGTCGTACAACAAAGAGAAGCTAGTGCTGCGTTCCTTAGTATTATATATATTAGGCAGCAGATGCTGCTGCTCATTTCTTGTATCCAGCTCTATAGTATTCCTGTAACCAAAGTATTAGCCTCGTGAACTTACGCAATTCTAGTATGTAAGTTGAACTGACTGAGAGATGTCAATGCCGAGCAAATAGTTATCCAATCTCGGGTATCTATTCCGGGTATTGCACTCGCCCATGATTGCTACGAAAGCCATCAGGACGCATCGGAGATGAGAAAACTGGGTATGGTGTGCCATTCTTTTTTTTTTTACGCTGTGCGAGTTGGGTATTACTCGTATCACGTTGGGCGCCAATGTGCGAGTTGGGTATTACTCGTATCAGATGATCTCAGTTGTTGTGATACCTTATCAAAGTATACGTATCTCGGGGTAGAGAGGGTCCGCTAATACCGTAGGTTGCAAGTAAAACTCGACGAAGGAGGTAATACTTATACTCTTGGACTCTGATGCAGGTAATGGTACAGACAGATAAATAGGGAGGACTTAGGAGGATCCTCCGCGTGTGCCTGCTAATCTATAAGTGCTGCCAGCCGAGAAGCGGCCAGCTTATTTATTACCTACCTACGAAAGACGTGCAGTACAGGTCTGCACAACGCTAATGTTTCGGTTTCATGGTAGCTGCCTGGACGATTCTAAAACAAAAGCTGCCTATTTTTTTCCTCCGCTGGGTTATGCAGGAGAGACGTTTTGGCCGATCCATAACAGTGATGTTAAAAAGTCAAAATCAGGATAGTTATTTGAAGAAGTGTCGCGATTTCAGTCTGGTTTATAGAGACCGTATAGGGTGTAGTTCATTCAGTATCCTCTTATTTAGCGTCGAAATATAAAATTTTAAAGGTAACCTAACCGCTAAGATTTACCTCTTTAAACGCTTGAGTTTTTCTATTTTAAAGTGTACATGGAACGGACCATCAGCAGGGCTGAGTAAATGTGGTAACGCAAACAGGCACACATGCTGTCCCCAATACAGCCATGCTTCCGCTTACGCTAGAGAGGGCTGTAATCAGAACGCGTAGCAGAAAATATGAAAATTCAGAAATTATCTACTGTAAATTTATCAGCCATACAGGTCAACTCTGCTTTTATTGACAGGACCCGATTAATGGATTTTGGTGATAAGCGGTTAATCGTTCGATAAAGTTAGCCCGTAGAGTTATTTCGACGAGTAAAAAATATCGTATAATTAAGAACAAAAATAAACTCGAGTTGGCAAGACGGGACCCTCTGGTGCCGAGGCCCTTCATGTCCTTGTAACTACTCAGCTCTTTAGTGGCTAATGTTCCAATAGCCAATATAAGGAGGATGATTTCAAAAGTTCATCCAACGACAACTGTTGCAAAAAACAACATTAGTTTCTCTGATTATCGTATCAGTTAGTGGGTTAATACACGCATTTCTTCATTTTTTTTTTCGCTTTGCGTACTTGAGTCGACAGATTATGACCGAAGAAGTTCAGAGAAACGTGACAGATCACTCACACTACGGTTACTAAAGAGCATAAGCGTATAGAAACATCGCAGAGAAATGAACGATGCGAGTTGTAGTCTAAGCGATGAGATTAATTTATTTTTTATGCTTTTTCTTTTCACTAAAAAACAACACCAGAAAAGGGTGAAACAAGCAAGAATTAAAGAAATAAATGATGAATAAAATTAATGAACCGCATCTACAGCTCCGCATTACCTCCCGCAGCAACCGATGAGCAGACCCTGAACAGCCTGAGCTTTGAAGAAATTGCCCTGAGTCACTCAAATACCCTCCAGCCTGTTGTCGAGACAGCACTCGCTGTCGCTTGGCTGCAGCGCAATCTAAGTCTATAAGTTTTTGTACGCACTGTCAGCGTAACACATGGAGATACTACTTTCGGATTATAATAATTATCTAATTAACCGCGTGACAGTTACGACATGAAAATATTAATAACGATCGATAACCAGCAGGGCTAGTGTAAAATTTACAGTAATAAAAATTTATAGAGCATTTTTGAACACATTCATACGAAATAGGTGAGGTTCACAAAAACTTCGAAGTCATCACCTGGTTCTCTCAACTGCTAGCCCGTATCATGGATACGTTTGCTTCCTATATAATATAGGTATGGAAAGTATGACACACTCACGAAGCCCGGTATAAATAGGGTACACATGTACAATTGTATGGATATAATTATAGATCATAGCTCAACGGATATCAAGAACCGAAATCATGTCCCACCTCTAATGCCAGAACAAAGAGATTAGAATACAGTTGTATTCTAAACTCTTTGGTAGGGCCACACAATACCATCGTGCGCTCAACTTATGAATGAGCGTTTATCGGCATCTTGCCAACAGACTTTCCCTGTAGCCCGAGAAGACGCATGAGCTGAACGTCGAATCATAAAGCTGAACAGGTTATTGCCTAGCGCGGCCCCGGCACAAGGATGAAACTATCCTGACGACCAAGAGAGGAAGGCCCAGCAGCTGACGCTAAAGGTACATAATGTAGGTCACAGGGAGTGTCTATGCGTCTACGTCGCTCATGCATGCATGGAGCGAGCCGTACGGCCGGTGACCGACGCTGGCGGCTCAAGCGAGTTGGTTTGGACACTTTTGATGCAGCGGATGATGCGGTTAGGTGTGTTGCGGAAACTGGTTGCCGATGAGATTTATTTCTCTGTTTTTGTTCACTTTTCTCTGTTTTGTTTTCTCATTTAGTAAATTTTATATCAATACTCTAAGAAGAGCTCCAGTTCTTCCCGTGAATTTTAGTGCCGGCAAGAATTAAAATTGATTTTTACGCGAAAATAAAATTACGCTGGCTCGCAATTTCGATTTTTTCTGTTTTGTACCTGACACGTATACAAATACCGTTTCGTACATAATTATGAGCAGAGAATTTTTCACCCAATAAAACCATGTTTTAAATAGCGTTCATGCTCTGCAAGTCCTACTGTAACACAATGAGCTGTTTACTGATAGCTTGATTGCTTGGTCTGGCCGCCTCTATTATTAAGAGGAAGATAAATAATAATTATGTATCTAGTTGTTCTACGGGAAATTGGCCGTTGCTTCTCAAATTTTAAATCTGTATGGATGGAAGGCGTCTGTGAATACCTCCGCCAAGGAGGTTATGTTTTTGTCGTGTTTGTCTGTCTGTCCGTTTGTCTTTCTGTCTGTCTGTCTGTCACCAAGATAACTCAAGAAGTTCTGAACCGATTGAGACAAAATTTACAAGGATTGTTAGGTATGTTAGGATTAACAGATGATTAACTTTTGGTGAAAATATGTAAATCCGTTTGTTTGTTTGTCTGCCTCATTTTTCTCAATGCCTTAACTCAAAAAGTTATGAATGGATTTTTATAAAATAAACATGAGTTGTTAGGTATATAACAAAGAGTAGATGACCAAATTTTGGTAATTAGTTTGTTTGTTCATTTGTCACTGTTTTTAATTTTATGATTGTTAGCACAATAACTCAAAAAATAAAAATAGATCTCTATGAAATCTCTAAGGGCTGTTAGTAATGTTGAAAGACATATATGATCAAATTTTGGTGCAGATCGGTTTATTCGTTTCTATGTTTTACTCATGTTTGTCAATACGTTTGTTAGCAGCATAACTCAATAAATTAAGAACGGACTTTCAAGAAAATTGCACAATCTGTTATTACTATCAAAAGACACAAATGAGCAGATTTCGGAGTTTATACAAAGAAAATTATGGTTTCAGAGTCAATTTGAATTATTTGCTACCGTTGCCTCGCTTGGCGGAGGTATGCGCTCGCAGGTGCTGTACTTCCCTTTAGAGTTAGCTTGGATGCTGCATGAATCCCACTTTTTTTCATCGAAGCTTAATTTACTCGGAGCTCATAAAGTATAAAGCTAAGTATAGGTTATTGGAGCAGAAGAGAAAGATATTCAGAGGAATATATGCGGAGAAGGCTAAAAAACGGTGGTTTCGCTGAAGCCAATACTTTTTGATTTACAATTGGGACCCTGATGGATATAACTGCTCGGCGTAAAAACGTTTCTCATATCAGCTTGTGGTGCATATCATCTTCTGACACAATTACTGATGAGCTCCAGCATTATCATGTTTCTCTGTATTCGGGAGTGGTGTTCTATGCTTGTTTTTCCGCATATCTAATAGCGATGGGGCAACTATTTGCATCCGCGGAACATCCGCACCTTTTTTGACATGCGCATCTGCCTTCACGGAGGCTAAAATAGCAACATCCGCAATCGCATTCGCGGATGTCAGAACTGTAAAATCCGCTAAAATTGGGCATCCGCAACAAAGGAGATGCGGATGTACAAGTTTATCGCTGTACATTAAACTCATCCAAAGTGCTGAAAAAAAATTGGAATTTCTCATTTAGATTGAAATGCGTGCACGTGCTGTTCCTGTCAACAAAGCACCATCTAAGTTTTCTTCCAAGTGTTCTACAAACTGTCGCCGTGAGAGGGTGTGCGTGTGTGTTTGTGGTGGAGCGAATATCCACATCTGCATCCGCGGAACATCCGCACCTCTTTTGAACATCTGCATCTGCTGATGTCGAGATGGTAACATCTGCAATTACATCCGCATCTGCGGATGTCAGAACGCTTAAAGATCCGCATCCAAGGATGTTTAAAAAAAAAGACATCCGACCCATCTCTAATATCGAATAGAGCAAACACGCCTTCCTGGCTTGGTTCTCGATGCATGTTTTTTTTTCGTACAAAATATCTCTGTCGTTTTAAATGTCTACCGTAGTAAGTGCATTTGAAACGAAGACCAGCATTCGATACTGATAATAAATTATTCTCGTTTAGCCACTCCACGGTTCTCCTCCCGGTATCCTTTCTGTAGTTCGCAGAAGGCGGGGGTGTGAGATCAAGAGCCACTGCTGTAAGGTGCACTCGCATGGGCTTTCTTAATTCTGTAAAAAAAAAATTTCGATAACTTTACTGGATAATTGAGGCAAAAATGCCAAATACGTCCCGTAAAATTTACGGTTTAATTTTTTTAACCGAGCTTTTCCGTTATTTTAGAACGAATCCGTTAGCTAACGAAGGAAATAGTCTGCAAGTTTACGAAATCAATGTAAGGGAAAAGGAAAAACTTGTTGGCTTTACGGCGAAACTGACGGCAGCGAAACTGTCAAGAAAGACTCATAAAATATGTGTATGTTTTTGGGCAGTGTATTCACTTCTATGTGAGCCCCTGTGTGGACTTGCCTAACACCTTCCTGCTCTGTCGCCTAATGGAGTCTACCTCTCCTCGGCCAGAGACCCGTTAGTACACAGCATAATGAATATCAGACACAGCTCTGTATAGGATACTGCAGAAGGCGCTGGGCGGCACCATCTGCTCTCCAGGTCAAGTGCGCTATACACCCTTTAAAAACCAACGGATGTTTCCGTCGCGCGCTCCACATCTCGTGTTTGTCTAGGTGACTGTTTTCACGCTTTAATACGATTATACGGCTAACTTATAGATAGTATATCGCGGTAGACTTGTAGGACATGCCCTGTACTTTCTCAAGCATTGAAGGTGTCTCACTGAAACTTCATTCACGATCATCTTTTTGGCAACAGAAGCTGAAACTGTAAAGTATGGTAGCTTATTAGGATTGTCTTGTTACAGATCGGGCTGGACCGAATCCAGGTTTCAACTCCTCTCTGGCACGGAGCTTCATCAATTGATTTGCTAAGTAATGGTTTAGCTTTACTGTTTAATGTGCGGTGCAAGAAACGCAAAGGACCGACTATGAGCGCGGTTGCGACTTCGGCTTTCTCCAGTGCAGCGCCTGCGCACCTCCGTTGCTGGACAGCAACAGTCGCGTGCATCGTTTATCAGCTTACGCACGCAAATGAGTTTTCGTCACCTGATGGTTTCCTATTTGCAACGCACTTTACTTCTTTCGGTGACGCTGCGGGGGGGTTCTTGATCGGAAGTCTCTCTCTGAAGCAGCTGTACACTGCCACCTGTTCCCAAACTTTGAACCGCATTTCACCTCTGAACGTCTACCCAAATTTACAATTTTACCTTCAGTAACTCAATGCCTAGGTTGTTGACTCGCTTATTGTCGAGACAGCGGTGGTTTGAGCTTAGGCCTCCGAAAGTTCAGGCCTGGATCTGATTCTCGAAAATGGTCCGATTGCGTACAGCCACTGGAAAAATCACTAGTCGCAGCCTGATATTTGGAGTACCTTTTCCTACATGTTTTAGACATATCTGGATAGAAATTTTTATTTAAACTACTTACAAGTTACATTATTACGATAGCTTGAGTTTTCTATCCAGACATGCCCGAAATATGCAGAGCTTGCAACAAAAACATCAGACAGCGTTCACCAGTTTGTCGGAGGACTGTATCGATCGGACCAGCGTCGTGACGTAGAGACCCAGGCCTGTACTTTAGGAGGCCTTGTTCGAGCCCACTCCTGGGTAGGTAAATACTTCACGTTCGGGAATGCACCGCATCAGCGATTCTTTCATTAGTAGCCACTGGGGAGGACCACTGGTGCAGTTGTTCGTCGGGTAGTTCATCAATAGGACGCAATAGTACAGCCGTTTACTGCAGCCGTACACTCCTCTGGGCCCCAGTGGTTATTTACCGGCAGCAAAAACCAATGCAAGTGGTTTTTCTAGTTGTTGGTCAAGACGAATTTATCTTAACTTTTCGTAACGGTAAATGCAAAGTGTTAGTATATCAAATGCAGTACATATTCTCTAGGCAGGCTTTTGCTATTCTGTGAACAAAATGTAAGAATTCCCACATGGGAGAAGAAGTCGGTAAGGCTATATAATGACTATAACGGCGCACCATGCAAAGCCATGCTGAGTCATGCTGATGTCGGTTGGCACCGCAGCGTCTTCCTATGAACTTTTCAAGCCGAAGAGAAAGTTGCGACCCACAGATGTGTGCAAACACTGAAAAGGAAAAGCTGAAAGAAGAAATTCGGATTTCTCTCTCCGAAAGAGACGCGAGAAATCGACTAGAGTCTCTAGGCTTGTAGCAATGTAAATTGAGGCGGGTCATTTGGATGTCCGCGCATACTCGAGCTCCCAACCTGAATTTTGGCCGCCTCCGACGTATTTAAGGGACTTCAGCTGCTCAGGCGGCCTGGAACTCCGTTAGGGCTGGTAAAATATGAGACACAAGCTCACTATAGAAATCTGTTGAGATAATGTTAGTATTACGAGAAATGTAAGCTGTTTGTTCATACAGGCTAATGTACTCCCCTTACATTTGCGTTTTTCAGCTGTATATGCTTCGCAAATTATTACCAGAAGTCAATGGGCTGTCATCTCTCCGGTCTCTTAGAATTCCGCTTTTAACGGTTAAGATTCGTTTTTTAGTGATCCTCTGAATTGAATGGTTTGACATACAGTGTAATTGAGAACCAGTCCTTGATGTACCTAACCTGTTCTTATTTCGGGCTATGTAGTTAAGCATCACTGCATATAAAGCTTGTAGATTTAATATAACGAAACGGAAGCTAAAAAGTCCGTACATTATGTAATATTAAGTACAGCGGGGACTGATTTTCAATAAGCTTCCAGTTTCATTGCGTCAATTATTTTGCGGACGAGATGTAAACTTATCTGCCGCTAGCTCTTCCTTATTGCTGCGAGAGTTTTGTTTCGCATTATTTGCGCCACAATGTGACGTTTCCCTAGGACGCAAATGTGTTTGTGAGTCATTTCTTATCTTTTTATCTAACATTGTACGCCAAACATTAAATTCAGAGAATCGTTAAAACGAATCATAACCCTTTCTACTTTGAAGAGATGCATATACGCTGCAATTGGAGCTTAATTTTATGCCCATGTCTTATTCTTTACTATAAAAAAATAGAGTGACAACAACACACGGTGCAGTAGCATATAGAGGGCCAGAGCTTGAGGCCAGGTTGCACTCTGGAGATGGGCCTGTTGGACCGTCTACTGCCAGCTATTGTATCTAACCTATAAGTGCACATATACTGTGTGTGTCTTTCGAAGATCAGTCCAATCATTTAGAGCTCGAGAGCAAGATTTAAGCTGAACACGTAATCGATAACGAAAGGCCACGAGAAAAGTCTTCTAAATCGGAGCTCCAGCACTTAACATTTTTTTATGCACCTATAACTCAAATTATATAACCGTGATATACATATAATGTACATTAAATTTGACTACGTATATACAGCAAACAGCTACATTAATGTTTCGCTACATGCTGTCCTGCAACGCACTTTTGCTCAAATACAGTACTACCTATTACCTTTTCACCTCAAATCCTATTCATTGTCTTAGATGACGAATATGCTACGTTCTTTTATATTTGTTTAGATGAACCTACAACTCTTAAGTATATTATTCTTTCCGGATATCCACTGAAACGCAAACTCAATATTCCATTCCTATGTGAAGATACAAGGAATATTCTCTCGCATTACGAATGATCTGGTAGTCCGCAGACACCTGTCGATGAGCGAGCGCGACTGCTGTGATCAGTTAAGATCACGTCTAGTAATTACTTCCTGTAGTGAGCAGAGAAAGTTATCACCTGGGAAGTTAAACTTTAATGGGGAAAGCTGTGGAGTGCATGAGCCTTGTTGGTGTGATGCTTGCTTCATTGTGCTGAACAACTTCGTTATGTACGGCACAGCTGGTAGTCTCATCTTTTATTGTTTCTTTAACTGGTGACATGAAATTATTTCTCCCCAGTCGAGTTGATCTTGCGTTCATATTGTTTTTCTAACGCAGTCCTCTAAGTCATACAAGCGCACCAAAATGATATGGCAGTAAATTGCTATTTCAGCCTGGCTTCCCAGCCCTGCAGCCTTTTTACCTCCGCGAAGGAGGTTATGTTTTCGTCTGGTTTGTCTGTCGGTCCTTCTGTCTGTCTGTCATCAAGATAACTCAAAAAGATATGGACCGATTGTGATGAAATTTACAGGGATTGTCAGGTATCTTATGAGGAACAGATGATTAACTTTTGGTGAAGATCCATCCGTTTCTTTGGTTTTTTGCCTAACTTTTCTCAATGCTATAACTCAAAAAGTTATAGACGGATTTTTATGAAATTTACTTGAGTTGTTAGCTATATTATGAAGAGTAAAATGATCAAATTTTTGTAACGATCCGTTCGTTCATTGTTACTGTTTTTAATTTTAAGCTTGTTAGCACAATAACTAAAAAATAATCAATGGATCTTTCGGAAATTTATAGAGGTTGTTAGTAATGTTAAAAGGCATAAACGATCAAATTTTGGTGCAGATCGGTTTGTTTGTTTGTATGTTTGACTCATGTTTGTCATAATGCTTGTTAGCAGCTTAACTCAAAAGTCATGAACGGATCTTCAAATAATTAATGAAGCTATTAACACTATTAAAGGGCACAAATGATTATATTTTGGTGTTGATGCAAAAAAATCCTAGTCTCAGAACCAATTTTAATTTTTCGTAACCGTTGCCTTGCTTGACGGAGGTATGCGCTCTCAGAGGGCTCTAATTTCTTTAAGGTTTTATGCCCAGTTTTCCTGACCCATTGACTTTACGTAGATTTCAAAGTCGGCGGTCTCGCCAGTTCTTGCAATAAAGATACAACTTGATTTTTCAATCTGGCTGCAGACCTGCTGACCTCAGATCACGTGGAAGCAGAAAAGAAGAAGAAAGACGTCAAAAGCCTTGCACAGATATTAAGATCGACAACGTTGTCATGAAACGTTACTCCTGGTACCGCAAAGTGTATCATTAAGATATTTGGATGTGATCAATTTGGCACTTGAGAAAGTTATTCAGTTTTCATTCTAATTACTTTA
>LQNS02278096.1:28401320-28441973 GCA_001587735.2 Parhyale hawaiensis | reverse complement strand
GACAACGTTGTCATGAAACGTTACTCCTGGTACCGCAAAGTGTATCATTAAGATATTTGGATGTGATCAATTTGGCACTTGAGAAAGTTATTCAGTTTTCATTCTAATTACTTTACACTTACACTTTAACGGACAGAAAGCCTGTACGAGCTCTTTTACCTGTGTTATTCTCACAAAAACCGAGCTAGCGGTAATGGGTTAAACTTCGATATTATAGGCCTACTGTATAGCTTTCAAGCATGAACATAGTAGCAGAAGGTAGATCGGTAATAAGGTAAACCCTAATTTCGTAGCAACAGGTAACCATTCATGTCTTAAAAACCACTTTCGTGTAGCAGCAACCATCAGCTAATGGGCTCAACGCCAATTTAGCAGCAACAGCTCTGCTATTACAACGCGACCGTACAGTTCTTTTTGGGGCCAATAAAGGGCGAAGAGTCACAGGACTCAGCCTATTGACACAGTATTTGCAATTAATTTTCTCAGTAATTATCCACTTTCAGAACCAACCAATCTTCTAACTACTGGCGACTCTCTATTGAGCCAGGTAATCAATAACGAAAACTACAGTCTCTCGTAGCAATAGCATTGTTTAAAACAGCCTTGATGGAAGATGCTAGGCAATATAATTACAGCGTATGGGATTTTATGGCCGACTTAGGCTGACGGGATATCCTGCATACTCTTGTTTTATGACAATACTTTCTATCTTTGTACTGAATAATGCATTCGAGCTATAGAGCAGCTCTCAGTAATGTTCTCCTCTTTTTCAGGGACAATAATCGAAAGTTACCTGGCGTATAGCTTATAGCTACCTATGGAGTGTAAATTAGTTTGCGTGAATCGGTTGTGTCTTCTGTGAATTTGTAGTACCTATAACAGAATTCCCTAATGTACTTGAACTCGTTTAATATGCCTGTGTGTTATTTCTTCCTGATGTGTACCATACACTAAAATAAGTGCGAAAAATCTATATCTATTGATTTGAAGTTGATTTATACATCATATTCCAGTACTTTGACTAATAAATAAAAAAATATGATAAAAATACAGCACTGACGAGCTGAAAATCAGAAGCCGTAGCATGTTTTTATCCACTGCAAATAGCTGAGTTATTGTGTTCAGTTCCATATAGGCAGGTTTAGAGTTTGATAATTTTTCCTGTAAGTGCGTGCGATGTTAATGGCACAAGTTCGTGGCTTTCGTCTACACGTATGCCAGTTGCTCCTGACAGTAAAACCTCTTACTGAAGTGCTATTACATTAGTAAATAATTCTGCAAGGTAAAGTGCCAGTGTTTCGACTCAGGGTATCTTCAAAAAGTATTCGCGACGGAAGTCCCGAGCTGCTATTACATATGGACAAAAAGGATCAATACAACATCGTTATGGCATCTTTGAAGAGGTAAGGATATTGGGCACCTAACAGTATGATATCTCACATTGCCAGGGTCACACTACGCAACTGTACGCTCAACTTACATGTATGAGTGCACGTTCAGCTCCCATGGCGTCCCGACATGCTCTACGTTCGAGCTGAACGTCCGTTCAGAAGATGAGCGTGCGGTTGTGTTAGTGTTGCTCCGGCACAACAGAGTTGCGCACCGCCGAGCAGGCCAGACGTACAACAAATCTATGATGCAATAATTGGGGTCAACACGCGTAGTTCAGCTGAGTAGTAATTACTGATCAAGCAGACTTCAGAAAGGCATTATATAAACAGCAGAGTTAGAGCATTGACACGGCGATGGTCCCTCTAGCAAGTGTATTACGTGACGTCATCCGTGGGACCTTACGGTCCTGTTCTGTAAGTCAACGAGGCTGCAGGTCTGGATTTCCCGTAGTCGATTTTACGCATCTGGTTGGGACGCAAGGCCGCCAATGCCCAGCTCTGGGTGTATTATGATAGTGACGTCGGAAATCTTGACCAGACGATGAGGCAGCTGCGAATTCGTTTTGTAGAATACTTTTGTCTGAAACGTTAGCAGTCTCTGTTTTCACAAAGAACACACACTGACAGAAATGTACCAAAACAAACAAGGTCTCCCTTGAAGCGACGAATAGTACCTGCCACTCTGTGTTCTTACGGCTCCAAAAGAGCGGTTTTTGTACTACGAGGACTCGCTAACTTGCCAAAGCCTATAGGCAGCTATGTCACTTCGGAATGAGGAAAGTGTGCTGGCTTTGGGATAACACTTTCATTCACTAGTGTACTTGTTTTCTTGGTAATATGATTACATGACTTGTGTCCTAAGGTCTACATTTGCATGACAGATTCCTTTCCACCAGAGGCACAAACGCAACATGACTTTTGATGTACAGTATCGCCATATCACTGACGTAATTTTAATTTACAGTAAATTCAGACTTCACTAATATTAAGATTTGAAGAACTCCACAAGCGGGGAAAAAGTTTTCACTTTTTCCTTCAATTTCATTGCAAATACGTATCTGCTTATAAAAAATCCTACGTTTTCATCAGTTGAAGTTTTTCTTGATGGGATATTGCTACCGATTTGTTTCACAAGGGAAACCGAAGCTTCTCAACACATGTATTGTGTGAAATTTTTAACAAATTTAACTTCCGCTTTTTCAGCTATTCAATTTTGGTGACAAATTTAAAGTTTTGTTAAAGGTTTCATCTGGAACAAGCATTCGATTTATTGCCAAATTTTCAAATTTTTGAGTATTTATTTGCGAATGACTTCTCATCTTACTTCATTTTTTAAATTCTTTTCGTTTTTCGTCATGTTTTAAAATCTAATTAGTTACGCAAGCATCTGAAATTTACTTCTTTACAATTAGAGCTTTAGTTCAAACATCAAGCACTAAAGTCCTCGCGTAAATCAACAACCCGTAGTATTGCACTACGCCACATGAAAACAGTCTGACATGCACTGAGCCCTCAGCCCCGAACAGATATTTTGCTTCCGGGGCGAGTTGTGCGGACACACCCAGCACACTGTCGCGTAGGCGGTACCGCTTTTGCCTTACTACTTGGGATGTGTTATATTTTCAGTATGGATTATATTTTCAGTATGGATTATATTTTCAGTATGGATTATATTTTCAGTATGGATTATATTTTCAGTATGGATTATATTTTCAGTATTGATTATATTTTCAGTATGCACTAGCTTTTAACCAAGACGATCTAACCAAAGACGTACCGAAAAAGCCTAGAATATAATGATCATTTATCATCCCGCATATATACAGTAGATAACCCTAACGAGGTTTCCTTTTTTCCTGAATTCTAGAATTTAGAAGAAGAGCTGGTAGTGTGTAGAGCAGGAGAAGCGGTTCGCGGTGGGAGTCGATTTGCAAGTCCCTCGGGACACCGGACACATCAAGCGGTCCGCGCGCAAGAAGAAAGCGATGCCTAGGGTTTCGATCGTCTCTGGTTCACTACCTTCACGAAAGGAAAGTTTCAACTCTGTTTTGTCACTTACAGGAAAATGTCAACCGTTCTGTGCATCAGGCGGTTAAGGCCGCTCAGCCACAGCCCTGCAGTGCTGCTCATACTCTGCCTCCTCCTGTCCGCAACATGTCTTATTCAGTACTCAAGGTAAGTTGGTTCTGATGTTTCATCTTTCGTAGTTAATGCGATGTATTTGAATATTTCTCATCGCTTGTATTTATGGTTAATATATTTCGAGTTTGACTATTTAAATCGTCGGTATTTCAGGTGAACATTGACGTTATTAATTTTCATCTTCGATGTTTCAGGTAAATTATTTTGACGATTCCTAACCGTGTTTGAAATAAATTATTTCGATGCAATAGCGTTTTGACTATTCCGGATGATCTACTTTGATATGCGATCGCATCCGGTTTTCTTGGTAATATACGGTACGATACTTTGTCGCTATATCGATCGTCTATTGTATTCTAGGTATGATTTGCAGTTAGACGTTATATCATAACCAATCTTTAAGGTTGCCTAAACCGAGTAATCTAGTTTGTTAGCATCATCGTGTCGTCCAATCATGCAGTATATATATATTTCATCCATCCTAGTACAGCACCCCTTTCAATGAGCTCTTACCCCGCCAACTTGTAGGTTAGGCAGGGAAGAACTGGTTCTGCTAGTGTTATATGAAATTTAACACAAAGTGAACCTGGATATATACCTACAATACTTAGGATTTTAGCTTGTCTAACCTACACGGTTCTCGGAGGGATTGTACCTCTATTACGCCTATTAGATATATATATATATATATATATATATATATATATATATATATATATATATATATATACAATGACGTCACACTGGTACTTAAGCTCTATGCTTTAAACTTTATTTGCGTTCGCGATGGGGCTTCACGTTACTGCATGGCCGGGACGCCACTCTCCGTACGAAAATTTATTTCTTGCTTTGCTACTTATAGTCTACAATACTGTGATCTCCATCAATTTCTCACGGCATGGCTTGTAAGCTACGATACGCATCTATCAGGCGAATGCCATGAAAAAATATTCACGGTAGCATTTCCAAATCATTTGTCAACATATGAAACTAGAGCGCTCCGTGAGCGCATACTTCCTCCAAGCAAGGCACTGTTAACATAGAAGTCATGTTAGTCCTGAAACGAAGATTTCCTCTTTAGCATCACCAAAATTTGGTCATTTGTGCCTCTCGAGACTGATAACAGCTTCTGTAATTTTCTTGAAGTCCGTCCGTTGAAAAAACATAAATTTTGTCAAAACAAAGGGATCATCCCCCCAAAATCGTTCATTTGCTTTTTGTAACATACCTATAACAATTCATACACATTTCAATAAAATCCGTCCATTACTTTTTGAGTTATTCTACCACCAAAAAAGAGTAAGACAATTAACACAGTGGCAAACAAAGGTTGAACGGATCTCTACCAAAAGTTAATCATTTGTTTCCACTAACGTGCCTAACAATCCCTGTAAATTTCGTAAAGATCGATCATAACTTAGACTTATTTTGTTGACAGACAATCAGAAAAACTCGCTAAAACCATACTCTCCGTTTCGTAGGTATATATCTAGAACAATGAAAACTTTTCAGTATTATAATGATAGAAGCCATTATAAACATACATATTTTATCAGGGGAAAATGCACTGTAATTACAGTACAACGCCAAAAGTCGAGAAAAATTCCTGAAAGCCTCAGGGGAATTTTAGACCCTCCAAAGCGCCATCTGTAGTTAGTGCATTGCAGCTGTAGGCGACGCCATATAGAAATTAACAGCAAAAAGTTTAGTAAAACTGAACTCGTAATAGGATATACTTAATATTATTCGATTGTGCTTACTATTTTCTGTGGAGTTCGCTTAAAAATATTTCTACGAAAATATCGAAAACAAACATAGTGTAAAACTTGTATTCTCGAAATTGAGGCTGCCTCCGAGACTGAGACAATGTACCTGTGTATTTATCGGAGTTCTACAAGGTATAGGGGCTGGCCGTTCCTGACGGCAAGTGCCTATTACCTGTATTGTGTTATTCCTACGGAAAACTTAACATTAAGTCCTTAATTTTGCAACGTTGTAATAACAGTACAAGGTATCCGGCACTTTTAGGAACAAACTTTAACGTAAGGTTAGGACGTTTAGACTAAACATTTTTTTACTAAATAAAGATTTGGTCTAAAATGCTTCGTTAAAAAGTTACAAGGACTTAAAATCTTTATCCACCGTTCTGAATTGTTAGAAAATGTGCCCTTAGCCGCCAGGGGAGGAACCTGGTTCCAACACGACGGTGCTCGTCTACACTTCGCGCTCCATGTTAGGTAGTTACATGAATGCCCGATATCCAAATCGCTGGATTGGACGTGGAGGCCGTTATATGGCCGCCAAGGTCTCCTGATTTGACGCCCTTGGATATGTTAAGAGCTTGGTGTACGAAACCCCGGTTCTGTCCGAAGAAGACCTCGCTGGTAGAATTTATTACTGAAGCACCGGCAAGAATTGGCGAAACTCCTGAAGTATTCGAACGCGTCCGGCAATCATTGCATCGGCGTTTGACCGCAATTGCATCGCAGTAGGTGGACACCATTTTGAACATCTTTTGGTAATCGATCTCCTGCTAGTTGTGTTAATGATAAAATTGTTTGCCAAACGTACACGTTTGAATTTCTTGCTTCTTCTATACCAATGTATGTCAGTTCAATATTTCTCAAACTTATAGTCTTTGTAACTTTTTAACGAAGAATTTTAGACCACATCTTTATTTAGTAAAAATGCTTATTTTAACGGTCCTAACCTCATGTTAGAGTTTGTTCCCGGAAGTGTTAATTCTGAGACCGCAGGAGGTACCTCCTCGCGCATGCATGGTCTACATTGCACTGCATATTAGCAGTGCTAGAGGAAGTAAAACGCACCAAAGGCAATATTTACAAAAGTAAAGCAACACGCTCACTGCGGGAGGCGCTGCGTGTAACAGCGTCCGCAGTTCAGTGAACGCCGCCCGTTTCCGGACCGTTACGTCGGTCCGTCAGTGCTCCGGTCCGCTACAGTGGAGCACGTCCCGTGCTTATGATTAGTGCGTAAATGAAAAAAATTGTCTTCATTTTCTGGTCACGACGTCCTGCGGTTCCGTCGCTGCTGGAAGTTGATTGGAAAATATTGAGAATTTTCAGAATACGTCAAATTTTCTTCATTTTAAAATAAGTGAAAATTCTTACGCCTTCTCAACGATGTTTCGACTCATTGCTTTTTTTTGGCCATGAACGCGTGAAGTAGGACGCCTCCACTGTATCATTATTTTAGAATATTTACAGTAAGGCTGAGTGTAGTCATGTATTATGCTTGTGCGTGGCCTCCTCTTATACGTGTCTGGTCCTCATACTTAGCGTAACGTTGCTGGTTTAGGTGTACATTTAGGTACACTTAATTGTAAAACTCTTGCGTACCCAATCAATTAAGTCGTTGTTATCGTTCAATAGTTCGAAGATACGGTATGGCTAGAGCTCGCTATACATTTCCTGTTTTGCACACGCATCTAAGCTACCACGATTTCCCTTAAAAATCTTTATTGACCGTAGTGACGTTCAGATACGCTACAACCATTCTCAATGGTGTCTCGAAATCAAATGGTCGTCAAATTCTTTTGCTCCTCAACAATACAGTACGCGAGTCCCACTGATAGGACACATGGTTAGGTTATTTACCTTGCCTATTTATTTATGTTTTAAAATGTGTCGAATGTATTAAAGCAATTGGCAGAGTGGGTTAGAATCACCTTGCTACATGTATAAAAAAAATGCACCATCGATTGGCTTTGCGAAAGCGAGTAATTCTGAGCACGAAACACATGACTTCTACATAACTTCAGAGAAGTACGCTGCCTTCACCCTTGTGGATCAAGTTTTGGAGGTTCAACATGTGTCGAGGGCCTTAAAGCGACGCCCATAATTCAATCTTGGTCTGTAATATGGGGTTAACGTAATCTTGTTGCTGCTAACGCCTGCAATTCGATTCAGAGAGGCGAAACAAACTCTCCTCTCTATTTCTTTTTTTGACATATCAAGCCTCATTGGTTCAACTCAACTTGCTCTCGCTGTGTAAATCAATGGTGAGTGAAGTATAGTTGTTTGCATGGGCAACAATCATAAAGGTATTCTCTTTTTTCTAATAAATTATTTTTCTTTCTTCACTACAAAACTTGTTGAAGAACTAAAAACTTGCTTTGTTTCTCTGAGCCAGATTGCTCTATTAACCCGGGTTTACATGCGAACCTTTTTCTGACAGTAGCGTGAGGACATTCTCTCGATAATAAAAACGTTGTGCACGACGTGTGTGGATGCAAAACTTCTGCGTGTATTAAAACTTTGTTAGTAAACTTTTTCCTTACTACGTTGAATGCAATTAACACAATAAAGCAAAATTTCTATAAAAAATATCACTTGCACATCAATGGAAACTTACAATACAGCTAAAATGCATGGTATCATAAAAAAAGATCAACTAATGCAATATTTTATCCCTTCATACCTTTGTGTTTCAATTATTAAAAAAATAGAACAATATCGTATAATCGTCAAGGACTATACGTCAAACAACTTGATAAAACGAAGTTTGCAGACTGTCCCCCGAAAACGGCCACGTTCTTCCCTAATACAAATAGAGTAATCCCTTCATTTCAGCCGCATCATCTTAAGCAGTACGTAATGTTTTGCACGGGAGCATTTAGTTTCAGCGCACCTTGTTACACATTACGATGAAGGTCGTTTACGTGTAAAACATCACAATGCAAACAATAACAGCAACTAAAGGCTGGTTCACACTAGCAACTTTCGTTGCCGTCACAGCCTGTCGGCCAACAAACTACCCCGCTACTCTGACGACTGACAGAAGTAGAGTGTGCGACGGCAGACTGCTGCAGGTTGTATTTTTGACACCGTCGACGCAAACTTTTGGTGAGCTTCGCTTTGAAGTTCGTGTATCAATTGCTTTGAAATATAAGTTGGAAATAAAACAGGGCTGTTTGCATAGGCTATATAACATTTCGTTGGTTTCGAATAACGAAAGATGAGCGAAAATCTTTCAATTATCTTACAATTTAACTGTGATACACGTATCCCGCCACATGCAGCCATGACGCCGCAGCTTATAGCTTAGGGAAATTGCTTATGAACTGTGCCCAAGTATGAGTCTGTTACATGCTATAATGTAAAAAAATAGAATATTAGGACAGGTTGGCCAAACAACATTTTACAGGCAAAAAAAATTGCTTCCATATGTAAATTCTCATTGTTTTCATATACAAAGTTTATTTCAAAACCACTTAGTTGTGTAAAAGACTGCAGCAAGATAAATAAAGACTTTACTGACAAATTGGAGATTAATTAATGAATAGAGCTGATTAGTTTGTTTCTGTTGTTTTTTTTATTTTGAAGTGCATGGACAGAACATAAATAGAGCGGAGCTTTCCTATTATAATAACAACAAACTAGAGCACTCTGAGAGCGCATACCTCCGCCAAGCGAGGCAACGGTAGCAAAAAATTCAAATTGGCTCTGAAACCATAATTTTCTTTGTATGAACTCCAAAATCTAATCACTTGTGTCTTTTGATAGTAATAACTGCTTGTGCAATTTTCTTGAAGTTCCGTTCACAATTTTTTGAGTTATACTGCTAACAAACGTTAAGACAAACATGAGTCAAACATACAAACGAACAAATCGATCTGCACCAAAATTTGATCATTTATGTCTTTCAACATTACTAACACCCCCTATAAATTTCATGAAGATTTATTGAATATTTTTTGAGTTATTGTGCTAAAAAGCATAAAATTAAAAACTGACAAACGAACGAACAAACGGATCATTATCAAAATTTGATCATTTTCTCTTTGTTATATACCTAACAACTCATGTTAATTTCATAAAAATTCATCCATAACTTTTTGAGTTATGGTATTGAGAAAAATGAGGCAGCCAAACAAACAAACGGATGGACATATCTTCACCGAAAGTAAATCATCTGTTCTCCTAACCTACCTAACAATACCTGTAAATATCGTCCAAATCGGTTGAAAATTTTTGAGTTATCTTGATGACAGACAGACAGACAGAGAGACAGACAGACAGAAAGACAGACCAACAGACAGACAAACACGACGAAAACATAACCTCTTTGGCAGAGGTAATTAACACGTACAATGCTGTTAAGTCGCCTGTAGACAACAAGTTGCAGTTAAACTGCTTTTTAATGAAGTTTAACATAAACAATATTGTAATTACAAATGTTTCTATACGATACAAGTACACTAGTAACTCTGTAGATTGAAACCAATTTATTTTGCAAAGCAGTGGTTATTCTCGAAAGGTTGCGGAGAACGTTCTACCCAGGATCAACTCACTTTTCGCACGCGCAAGTTATATCCCTTCTTTCTTCCTCGCTTTGGATCACACTGTACTCTGTCGGCAGGGAGTAGTAAACTAGATCACACAACTACTACGTTGAATAAGGTGATCATAATTGAGGATGAGCTTTATTGAATGAAGGTCAATAAGTCTTCGAAGTATCATGCCAATCGATAATGAATACTTTGTATTAGAAAGTTTAATTAAGCTTATATCGTGGCGCCGGGTACTCAGTCCAATTTGCAGTGAAGTAGGAGGACTCAGCAAGCTGAACGCCTGATAGGTCCAAGTGTGAATTCGCCTCAAGTCCTTAGGTGGAAAATTGACGAAAACCGTTGAGTAGCTGCGGAAATGGAAGAGTTACTGTATACTGTACGCATATGTACCGTAGGCATCTTCGTTGCAGCCAAGGTGTGCCGTGTACAGATACATCATGTAGACGCCGCAGGAGCAGCAGAGCGTGCGGAGGTAATTGTTGTAACTGTGTGTGTGTGTGTGTGCGCGGTGAACTGTTGTGTAGTGAACAGCAGCCAGCTCAACAGGAGCCGATTGAACCGGTGTGTAATGAACAGGAGCCGATTGAACCGGTGTGTAATGAACAGGAGCCGATTGAACCGGTGTGTAATGAACAGGAGCCGATTGAACCGGTGTGTAATGAACAGGAGCCAAGAGACCGTGTAGTGGTTCTGCAATGAACAGGAGACAAGAAACCGTGTAGTGGTTCTGCAATGAACAGGAACAGAGAGACGGTGTAGTGGTTCTGCAATGAACAGGAGACTAGAGACCGTGTAGTGGTTCTGTAATGAACAGGAGCCAAGAGACCGTGTAGTGGTTCTGCAATGAACGGGAGACAAGAGACCGTGTAGTGGTTCTGCAATGAACAGGAACAGAGAGACAGTGTAGTGGTTCTGCAATGAACAGGAGACAAGTGACCGTGTAGTGGTTCTGCAATGAACAGGAACCGAGAGATGGTGTAGTTGTTCTGCAATGAACAGGAGACAAGAGACCGTGTAGTGGTTCTGCAATGAACAGGAGACAAGAGACCGTGTAGTGGTTCTGCAATGAACAGGAGACAAGAGACCGTGTAGTGGTTCTGCAATGAACAGGAACCGAGAGACGGTGTAGTGGTTCTGCAATGAACAGGAACCGAGAGACCGTGTAGTGGTTCTGCAATGAACAGGAACCGAGAGACCGTGTAGTGGTTCTGCAATGAACGGGAGACAAAAGACCGTTTAGTGGTTCTGCAATGAACAGGAGACAAGAGACCGTGTAGTGGTACTGCAATGAACAGGAGACAAGAGACCGTGTAACGGTTCTGCAATGAACAGGAATCGAGAGACCGTGCAGTGGTTCTGCAATGAACAGGAACCGAGAGACCGTGTAGTGGTTCTGCAATGAACAGGAACCGAGAGACCGTGTAGTGGTTCTGCAATGAACAGGAACCAATAGACGGTGTAGTGGTTCTGCAATGAACAGGAACCGAGAGACCGTGTAGTGGTTCTGCAATAAACAGGAGACAAGAGACCGTGTAGTGGTACTGCAATGAACAGGAGACAAGAGACCGTGTAGCGGTTCTGCAATGAACAGGAATCGAGAGACCGTGTAGCGGTTCTGCAATGAACAGGAATCGAGAGACCTTGCAGTGGTTCTGCAATGAACAGGAACCGAGAGACCGTGTAGTGGTTCTGCAATGAACAGGAACCAATAGACGGTGTAGTGGTTCTGCAATGAACAGGAACCGAGAGACCGTGTAGTGGTTCTGCAATAAACAGGAAACAAGAGACCGAGTAGTGGTTCTGCAATGAACAGGAGACAAGAGACCGTGTAGTGGTTCTGCAATGAACAGAAGACAAGAGACCGTGTAGTGGTTCTGTAATGAACAGGTACCGAGAGACCGTGTAGTGGTTCTGCAATGAACAGGAGACAAGAAACCGTGTAGTGGTTCTGCAATGAACAGGAACCGAGAGACCGTGTAGTGGTTCTGCAATGAACAGGAGACAAGAGACCGTGTAGTGGTTCTGCAATGAACAGGAGACAAGAGACCGTGTAGTGATTCTGCAATGAACAGGAACCGAGAGACCGTGTAGTGGTTCTGTAATGAACAGGAGACAAGAGACCGTGTAGTGGTTCTGCAATGAACAGGAACAGAGAGACTGTGCAGTGGTTCTGCAATGAACAGGAGACAAGTGACCGTGTAGTGGTTCTGCAATGAACAGGAATCTAGAGACCGAGTACAGGAGCCGATGGAACCTTCACATAGTAAACAGGAGCCAATTGAATAGATGTGCAGTGAATGGGAACCAGCTGAACAGGAGTCAGTTGAACAGGAGCCGTTTGAACCGTTGTGTATCAAACAGAATGTAACTGAACATGAACCAACAGAACCTCTGTGTATTGTGTAAGATCTATATGAACTGGAGCCGATTGAACCGAGTGCAGTGACCGGGAGCCAACTGAAATTGAACAAATTGAACACTGTCACAAACAGTAGCCAGCTTAACAGGAGCTAACTGACGCTTGTATCGTCAAGGGCACATCAGTTGTTGCAGCGAAGTCTAGTCTAGCTAAGCTCATTAGGATGGACTTATTCTGAACTTCAGCTACAAGTGTTGGTCTCGCCACTGAAATAAATCATCCTGCAAGTTTATATTAGCAGCCACCCGATTTCTAAGGAGACTGCAAAAAAGTCCATCTTACAGAGCGAGATTGAGTTTTATGCCGTCTCAAAGGATTTGGCTGAAGTTCGATTCAGCATAGCAAAACCAAAACTCCGTCTCGATATGCCAGTCGAGGGCTCGTGAAGTCGTTCATGAGGTGCAAATCATCATGCAATTTCGGTCACAAGATAATTATGAACGGGCACTGACACATTCATGACCCAGAGGATGTCGTGCTAGGTTGGAGCTGATATATATATATATATATAGTTTTGCAGAGAAGTGCAAGTGGTGCTGAAAACTTCGTGACATTCTGCTCGTTTGGTAAACAGATCAATAACAAAATAAGTTAAAAAAGTATCATAGAACTCTTCCTCCATGTGTCACAAATTCTTGATGACCAAAGTTCAAGAGGCCACCCTAATTTATTATTTTTCATGCCCCAACTAACCGAACGTCTGCTGCAATCAATCGTGCTTGCGCAGTCACTTCCTATAGGCTTGGCCGAGTTTTTTTCTCTGATATCTAAATGATGCGGCACACCAGCAATAGCCCCGTATAGAGGGTCAGCAGGGCGTTGGTCGAAGCTGCATTCTGGGAATGAGTGTGTTGGTTAGTCCACTGTCAGCTATAAACATTATATAATTATATATATATTAATTATACTCGGAAAGGTTTAATCATACATGAAAGGCTTTGTAAACGCAAATTGATAGTCTATAAGTTGGGGTGTCGCGTGAAGGTGTGACCTGTAGACAACAATACCTATATATTATATGTATCGCACTTTTTCCCGACGATTATTACATTCGTGAGCAGATACCCAAAAGTGCTTCGATGGTTCTGACCGGACTAACACTCCTGAACATCAAGCTTGTCGCAATATTTCTTTGTAGGGACGTAAAGGAAAGTTGCATGGACTTGAAATCTTTAGGGCAAAGTTCATAACTTCGTGGACACGTTGCAAAGTACAGCGGCAAAGTATACATAGAAATATAATTAATTTATTCGAATGTTTTATGCTGGCACCGCTGTCTTTTTTTTTACTTCGAAACGAATTCACAATACTTTTCCCGTCACTTGTTTAATCACCATGGAGTACATTTTAAAAATTCTACTATTGTTGATACTAATTTAGTATTAGTATAACTATGAGATTTAGTATGTTACCAACACAGACGCTGCAATACAAGTTAACTGGGGAAAACCGGATTATACTTTGCCTTAAGTTGTCGGAACTTGACCAATGCAATTGGCATAGATCCATTATGAATTGTGTATTCCCTTTTCAAACAACTAATTCATCGAGTCTGCTAAAGCATTTGTGGACGAATTAAAGAGTCCTAGGCCTATCAATATTTGCCTCTCGTATGCATTGGACTTTAGCTTTATGGTTGTAGTTGTGCAATAACTTCGCTTTGTTTTTCTGCTACAAGTTCATTTAACGCTTAGTCTATTGCCCCCTATATTAATGCTTGGCACTCATATCTACGATTATAAACAAATATATAAATTTGTTTTCCCAGAGCCAACAAAAATATATATTTGCATCAGTTATGGAAGAAAAGGCAAGTTTTCTTTGAATGTAATTACTTATAGAAAATGAATTATTAGACTAACTGAGTTGTGTAGAAGATAATTTTATCTACGATGTACAGGAATTTGTAGGACTGCATTCGGTACATCATTCGTGTAATACAAGTATTCTTCCATTTACTTGAACCTTTTACCTTTACTTTAAAAACTGACTCCCCAAAACAGCGAGAGGAAAAGGTTACCTATCGATTTCTAGGTTTGTATGCACCAAGACCTTACAAAAAGAATAATAGTTAATGGTCAACATTTGAACGAGACGATTTGATGGTTAATAGTGAAAATGATATACGGTGACGAGCTTAGTAGGGAATTTTAGCAAATGTGTCACTGAATGGTTCGTCAAAATTGTTCTAATCCTGGCCTACTCTTCCGAAACCTCAGGCAGATGTCGTGGCTTTCTCGCTCCCCCCCCCCTCGTTCAGTCAAATTTTTTAAAAATTTAAGCGTTAATTGAGCATCAGTTACCGATGAGAGATATACGGAAACTCCTGCTCCGTAAAGTAGAGTTTCCAGTCTTCACAAACCTACTAGACTTGCTTTCAATACCTGCAACCCTATTCAAAGTGGAGAACCGAAACGAACGCTCTTGTCTGTGGTTTTCAACGAGTGGGATTGGCTTAAGTCGATTTGGGGCGCGTTCAATTGGTTGCAGCATTTGTGCTTTCGAGGCTTGACTCATTCGAAACTTGAACTAAGAGACTTAGCTTTGTCACTCTGAAATGTATTGCAAGTGTTAAGCCCAATGCAGACGAGAAGCAAAAATTGCAGAGTGGCATTTTGTCAACAAATGCTCTACTATGCTCTGTGAAAAAGTTGCACCAAGGGTCTATTCAGCAGAATGAATCTATGCCAATCATTTTCGCATCTTTCCAGCAATTCAAAGCATCTTGCCGATCAGTTTTCCCTATAATCCATTCACTACTACGTACATACCGCAACCGTTTTTCTTGAAGATTTGTTTCGAATGGTGACAATTGCAGCTGCAACGTCCAAGGTATAAAATGAATTATCTTCAGATTACAACGATGATTGCCAGCAGAAGACGTACATGTCAATACCTCGTTTACAACCTACAAGATCGTACAAAATCTTCAGTCGCTGAGCACTATGCACAGTAAATAAAAAACCGGCTTGTAAACGAATGATAAAACTTCATAGGTAAAGCTTTACCATTTCTGTTTTTTATGCAACTTGTGATAAATTTACCCTAAAACATAGCCGCCGCGAGCTCCTTTAGCTGATGCGTATGTATTAATATCGCCGCAAGCTGGATCTACCCGCAATATTGTTCCATCAAAATCAACGAAGATGTCACTCGTTTGCGCACGGTTTAAGAAAGAATCTGATTACAGTGAGTTGGCTGAAAAACTTCTTTTTTTTTGGAAAAAAGATTGACTGTTTGGAAGTTTCAATGACAACTTGTTAAAGATCGATGCCTGAAACTTTATTCAGCGGGTGAAAGCCAGGGCACCCGTCTGAAATTTCTGAAAAGTTTATCATTGAAAGCCTAATTTTGCCGCCCAATCGGTCATCCCTCTGAACGAAACAGTCGAACAACCTTTTTTAAAAAAGTTGAGCTAAGCCAAGCCCACTCCAGTTGAATTGTCCGGCAGAACGGATTGGAATTTTGGAGTGGGTCATAATAGTCCGTCGAAGCCAAGCCCACTTAACTTCTTCTGAATTACTAGCAGCAACTTTGACTTCGTCAATGTGAATCGCACTGCAGGTATTAAGAAGCCACCCGATTGAGTTGAGCCCATTGAAAACTCCTTTTTACGGCGTAGTAGGGAATTCTTTCAAGTCTCGCAGGTAATTGATTATATTTCAACGCATGAAACTTGTATCAGAGGGTCAAAGCCAGGGAACCTCTCTAAGGTTTCAGACAAGTCAAGCTTCGAAGGTTACATTCAATTGCCCAACATTTAATTGCCTAAATTAAAACCGCAGCTAAATGATACTCAGAGCGCGTTTCCTTTTAAGCTTGGCATAGGTAATACATAACACAGCTTGCACTTTTTTTCTTGTTTTATCGATCCTCCTTCTCCTAAATAAAAGTAGCAATTAGGTATAAGTATAGGCGTTAGATAGATTTAGTTAGTCTTGCAGTACTGCTTTTGTTCCAACAAACTGACTTTTTTAGAATTAATTTTGCAATATTTTTTTTCTTCAAAATTCTATCCGCTGATGATGGACAGATTATCCGGAACTTTCGGTTTTTTAATTCAATGGTTGGTAGTAAACTTTTAATAAATGTCGCTACGGACTGCTATTTTGGTCCTACTTTTTATTTTGAGGCTCTCATACACCACTATGTTCTACTATATTCATAACCATTCTTTTCGACTGGGTATTAATGGTGAATTGAAATAACAAGTTGAAGCATTACCATTTTGTAATCTCCGAGTTAGTCTAAGTTTATTATCTATATATAATAGTGAAGATTGTGTGCACGGGACATACAAGCAAACAAACTCGCAAGATCATCTTAGTTTTAGAATTTTTTATATTATAATTCTGCTTGTCCCTCCTTTGCTAGTAAGTTGCTGAATTAGTTCCTTAGTTAGTTACTTAGCCAGTACGATCGTGACGCTTTCATCAATATTAGATAAGGGGATGATTAGGGCTTCCTTTCGGTATCCTTGATACGACGTGGAAAGAGTTCAATCAGAGGACTCAAGTTCAAATTTAGATTGTTACTGTTAGCTGATCTTATCTAAAAGATTCACTGCCTGACTTGGAACATTTTTCAACCTTCATACGCATGATACCGGTCCGAGGGCGTCACAATCAGGAAAGGATTCCTTTCTTCTTCAGAATTTTCACAAGTTCCTTTAGTATTAGATAGGAGAAAACCTGGATGATACGGGTTTGAGACATTACTAAAGAACATTGCTTCTGTTCTGTGGAGTTTCCACAGGTTTCAACTACTAATGATTATATATTTCAACCTTATATATAAAATAAATCGCACAGAGACCGGTTTGATGCCTTCCACCCATTGTTGGATACTTTTTAGTGCGGATCATCAGTGAACATGATGTTTTCTATAAATACATTAGATTATTGTAGTAAAATATCTCGCTTACTTCTGCAAATCGCTCCTTACTGGTTACAATATGTTAATCAACGGGAACTATATATATGGTAGTTTCTAAATGGCATTTCTAATCATACTACTTCTATATGAAATACTGAGCTTTTATTTAGTCCTTGTGGTGCTCGTCATGAGTTTGCCTTGGAACCGGTACGATGCCGTACAAGCCAGTTTTCTCGTTCGTTTTTTCCGTCATATATAGAAGTTTGGCATGGTATTGATGGTTCTGCCTATGCTGGTGCGGGTATTGGTAGCTTTAAGCAATCTATAAGCAGAGCTATTCTGTGATCTTTCATTTACTCTTTCTTTCTTTTTTAGTTTGATGGGCTGGTTGCTTGGGGGTTTGTTAACCTTATGGAGATTCCTCCGTTCTCACGTCGACAGTCCTATTTTTAGGTTGCATACTGAGATGCCACAGCAGGATATTCTACGCGTATGCTGCACATGAGAGCAATCGCCTCTTACCCAAGAACTTACTTGTTTCCTTCAGCGCCTTAGATTTCATTGTAAGGAAATGGAAGGAGTCTGGGATTACAAAAAATTTGTCAACATTTAGCACGGGCTGGAAGTTGTGGCGGTGGTATGATACATAAATAGTCGCAATTGATGGTTCTAGAATTATAAAACGGCTGTAAAACGATCTTGGTGCTAGTGGGGAAGAGGTTTCTAAAAGAGCAATAAGTAATGAAATTCATAGCGCGAATGACTTCGAATCTCGAACTTCTGGCATGAACCCAAAATAGGAGAGAGCTCATTTATAATCAAGAATGGCCAAGCCCATCACCAGATTTAAAAATAAAAAATATGAAGGAATAGCTTAAAATTATTGTCTTCGTAAGACGTTCGTCCAGCTTTAATACACTGCTCTGAAAAGAGTATGTGCTGACAAATAGGCCAAACTTCCTCTCTAATTTACTTTTTAAATTAGATTAGATAGGCGGCAGTAGACGAACCAATAGGCCCATTCCCAAAGAGACACTAGAACATACGCTCCGGTACTCTATGAGCTATTGCCAGGACAGGAGAAAAGAGAGAGAGAAAAAAAGAGGGGGGGGGGGGGGAAGAGTCCCTGCCCAAGAAACTATCTTGAATGCACGCAAGCACGTTCAAGAGCCGCTGACATGCGGAACTTAGAGACATCAAACTGTATAGTTGGAGCGGGAGAGAGAATGAGATGGATTAAGGTTGCCTCGGAAGCTTTGGCCGTTAAGTGTTTGCGACTTGTGGNAGCAGATGCTGCAGATTCCGAAAAGTGTTCAAGCCGCTGCCCCTGCTCTAACCCTGCCTCTGGGCGAGGAACCGATACGAAACTGCCCCGAAGTAACCCTGAGGCTGCCCTAAATGGTGATAGGGTGAGTCAGTAAGACCGTGACGCTTTCCTCAGCATTAGAGAAGGGGATAATTAGGGCATCCTTTCGGTATCCTTGATACGACATGGAAAGGGTTCAATCCGAGGAGTCAAGTTCAAATTTATGTTGCTACTGCTGGCAGTTCTTATTTAGACTAGAAGTTTCACTGCCTGACTTGGAACATTTTGCAACCTTCGTACACATGATACCGGTCCGAGGGCGTCACAATCGGGAAACAAATCCTTTGTTCTTCAGAATTTCCGCAAGTTCTTTCAGTATGAGATAGGAGAAAACCTGGATGATGCGGGCTTTAGATATTACTAAAGAACATTGCTTCTGTTCTATAGAGTTTCCACAGGTTCCAACTACTAATTATGATATATTTCAACCTTATATATAAAATAAATCGCACAGAGACCGGTTTGATGCCTTCCACCCATTGTTGGATACTTTTTAGTGCTGTACATCAGCGAACATTTTGTTTTCTATAAATACATTAGATTATTGTAGTAAAATATCTCGCTTACGTCTGCAAATCGCTCCTTACTGGTTACAATACGTTACTCAACGGGAACTATGGTAGTTTCTAAATAGTATTTCTAATCATACTACTTCTATGAAATACTGAGCTTTTATTTTGTCCTTGTGGTGCTCGTCATGAGTTTGCCTTGGAACCGGTACGATGCCGTACAAGCCAGTTTTCTCGTTCGTTATTTCCATCATATGTAGAAGTTTGGCATGGTATTGATGGTTCTGCCTATGCTGGTGCGAGCATTGGTAGCTTTAAGCAATCTGTAAGCAGAGCTATTCTGTGATCTTTCATTTTCTCTTTCCTTCTTTTTTCTTTGATGGGCTGGTTGCTTGGGGGTTTGTTAACCTTATGGAGATTCCTCCGTTCTCACGTCGACAGTCTAGTATATCTTAACAATAATTGTGAGATTCGTATTTTTAGGTTGCATACTGAGATGCCACAGCAGGATATTCTACGCGTATGCTGCACATGAGAGCAATCGCCTCTTACTCGAGAACTTACTTGTTTCCTTCAGTGCCTTATATTTCATTGTAAGGAAATGGAAGGAGTCTGGGATTACAGAAAATTTGTCAAGATTTAGCACGGGCTGAAAGTTGTGGCGGTGGTATGATATATAAATAGTCGCAATTGATGGTTCTAGAATTATAAAACGGCTGTAAAACGATCTTGGTGCTAGTGGGGAAGAGGTTTGTAAAAGAGCAATAAGTAATGAAATTCATAGCGAGAATGACTTTGAATCTCGAACTTCTGGCATGAATCCAAAACAGTAGAGAGCTCATTTATAATCAAGAATGGCCAAGCCAATCACCAGATTTAAATATAAAAAATACGAGGGGATAGCTTAAAATTATTGTCTTCGTAAGACGCTCGTCCAGCTTTAATACACTGCCCTGAAAAGAGTATGTGCTGACAAATAGGCCAAACTTCCTCTCTAATTTACTTATGTGTCTTATAACCAATTTAAAACACTAATAGGAATTGGAGGCTGGCCAACGAAAATATTTTATAGAAATATCCCCAGCGTCCAACTACTTATTTGCACTTGATTTTTAAATTTTCCAGAAATTTTGTTCGCTTAACAAATATTCTATATTTGTTGCTTATTATTGTATCAAGGCTGATGAGATATTACAAGGTTAACCCACTGGGCGGGGTCAAGCTGCATTGCATCATGGGCAATGAGGCATGTGACGTCACAAAATTCAAGTAAGGTAATACGTAACTCTTTCACCTTGTTTTTCCATCATTTCATTTGGGCCTCCACAGTGTCCTATATATATATATATGTCCTACTTTACATTCTTTACGGTTGCACAAAAACATCTATCAAAGTATCTACGAACTTTTTTATTTAGCTTTCTGCAAGATAAATTTTTGAAAGAAAGTTGGTTAAAAGGCTGTTAAAAGAGCACATGAATTCAACCGAGGCCACCGTGAATGAGTGTCTCGGTGGTCTGGATTCAACCGGCAAATACTCGCATGTGCAGAAGCACTTTTGGAGTCAAGCATATGCAATCAATCAAATGAGTTTTATCGAGAGTTATATGGCATTCTGAAGATGGAATCATATAGTTGAATACCTTCATGTTTTCGATTTATTCTTGTCTTCTACCAATGACCTGCTATCTTCTTTAATTTCAAAAAGCTGCAAAAAAAAAAAAAAAATGGTTCAGATGCGTATGTTTAAACGTCGGGGTAGATGAACGTTTTACCAAGATTTGAAGGAAAACAAAATCATCAGCTACACAAATTACTTTTATTCGGGTGATGTAATATGAAAGCAAAAGTCTATACATAATATATACGCAGAAGCCATACAAGTGCTCGGCAAATTTAAAAAAAAAGTCATTTACTTATACGGTGCGTGCGTTACAGCAGTGTAAGTGAAGTATCGAGTCCGACTAGCGTTCACTAACATGGAAAATATTACCTAACCGTATTTTCCACTCCTAAACTGTCGTTCGGAACGATGTTGTTGAAACTGGCGAATGATGAATTCATAAGTTTCTCCAATGACGCGGCAGTTTTCACAATTAGGAGCGGAGGATCTGTTAACGACGCGTACCCGACGGCACAGCTTATGGCCACATTGTATCAATACTCTCCGAATGAATAATGACAAAATTTTGTCCTTCAGAAAGCTAAGAAAGTTTGTAG
The DNA here is from genome assembly GCA_001587735.2 of Parhyale hawaiensis. NCBI lineage: Eukaryota > Metazoa > Arthropoda > Malacostraca > Amphipoda > Hyalidae > Parhyale > Parhyale hawaiensis. The sequence goes on along the minus strand of LQNS02278096.1, from coordinate 28,420,738 downwards.
ATACCTTGATGCATGCTTTTGTGCAACTATAAAGATTGTAAGACAGGTAGGACGCTCTTGAGGCCCGAATGAAATAATGAAGAAACAATGCAAAATAGCTACTGATTAACGTAATGTATACTAGGTTTTTATGACGTCACAAGCCCATTTTCCATGATGCACTACAGCTAGGCCATGAGTTAACCTGTTAAGTCTCATAATCCTTGTTATTTTATGTGGATATAAGTGATAATTTTTGTATTAGGCTCAAGGTTATGTACTTTCTAAAAATAGAATGACAGGATACAAGTTTTGAACTGTCCAAATATTTGTTTCACCTCGCAGTATGTACTGCGGTTAACATTTCTTCTCAATTGCCTCTTTGCCTTCTCTGTAGGGATTTTAGCGCGGACATCGATATAGTGGTTGAAGAAAATATACTTAGCGAAGCTCTCTGTATTGCATAGAACTAAAGCTACACGTGCTCAGCATTTCACAAGGCTCTTGGCTTCTTGCAAGAAGTCCTCTTCAGAGTCGTCGCAGACAACAATATGCCAAAATATATAGCTAATATAGCACTGTTTTTGTGTTACTGAGCTACAGCCAACCTGTCATATTCAGTTTGAATTTTAACGATGCCCTTTAATTTCACTTACAGGAAGTTTTCTGCCGAGTCACCGCAGAAGTTGGTAAAGGAAGAAATCTCTGTCATTGAGGAGTCTCAGTCTAAAATGTTTGCACCGTTACAGCCTGTAGAAAGGAAGCCCAACCCTAAAGTCTCTTTCGATATTGCCCAAGAAAATATCGACCCACCGTCTCCAAATAAAGGCGAGTCAAACCCATACAAACCTATGAAAAGTGAATATGGTATTGAAGAGAAAAAACAGGAAAATATGGACTCTTATGATTACAAAGATACCGAATACTTCAACCCCAATTCAGACATTGGCATATTTGGAAGTATAGCATCGTCCCTGGACCTGCCACAAAATTCTCCTATATCTAAAGTGCTAAAGTTCGCTGATCAAGTCGGAAATATGGGCGAGGATGGATCGCCTGTTATTGAATCTGTGTTTAGCATAGCGAATAGCCTGCGGTCCATGTCTAATAAGATGAATAAAGTGAACAAAAAAATGGAAAAAAAGAAGCTGAAACTGGTGCAGGGTTTCGTTGACTCCGATGAGACGAAAGCGCCTGCAGATGACCAAAAAATTGAGGATCCACCCGCTCCAGATCTGCCCGTGGGTCCCGAAGCCAGACACAATGCGGAGTTTGAGAAGCAAATGCAGCGCAAAGATAAGGCACCGTCGCTGCTCAAGTCCATCGCAAAGAATGTGGCTCCGGCTCTCCTGTCTGAATTTTCAAAAAGCACCAGAGATGGTGGTAACCCTGATGGACCTTCTCTCATAGAGAATATTTTTGTCAATGTAGGTCCAAAAATTATTGCTGAAGCCCTCGGAGGTGGAGGAGATGATGATGGTGGTACCGGCGGACCTTCCTTGGGCAGTGGGTTTGGCAACGCCCTCAAACTGATGAAACCTCTTGTTAAAACCTTCGTCGAGAAGCAGGATGGCAGAAAAGAGGATGTTGACACAGCCGTATCATCGATCATCGGAGTACTCGGAGGACTATCTCCATTATTCCAAGGAGGCGACGGTGACGGGAAGCGATCTTTGGGAGACACCTTGGCCATACTAAAGCCGGTGTTGGGAGTCATGGGACCGTCTATCATGGAAAAAATTGTGGATAGTAAGAAGAACGCAAGGGCACATCCTCAGGTGAAGAACGACCAGGATTCTCGTCCGGAAGTTGTTGATGATGGAAAGTCCCGACAGAGACGGACATTAGTGGACAAAATGCTTGACGGAAGGGATGAGAAGACTGTCGGTCAGGTAAGTGTCGAACACCATTAGGTGCTTGTAATAAATATAAAGAGTTGATTTGGTCTGTTACGTGGTGTCAGTGGAAGAAAATCCTGACGAGTCAACTGACTTACGTAAGCTTGGTCGTTCAAAAATCAAAATTCCTTTTTGTAGATTCTTTGCATTATTAACTATGCTGTTTTTATCACACTCATTAATTGAACGAACTAGTCTGCAAAATGACGATATAGAAGATTTGGCGATAACGACGATAAATACTATGGTAAAAGCGTTTCTCATGTTTCTAAAAATGAATAGTTCATACCTACAGCAATCGAATTTTTAGCTGCGGCGAACTATTCTTCGAACACTCGACGCACTCTCTCTGTATTTACTGTAGCTCATATCCATTTTTGGTGGATCATTTAAAATCGATCTAGGTACTTCAAGTCAGTGTTTAAAGAACTTTCCAGAAACTAACTCTTACATTCACTGTTGATTGCGTTACTGCAAAAATCTTCACCGTTCAATGCATAGAACACGTGTGTGCAGGCGATGGGCAGGGCGCTGAGCAGCGTGGTGGTGAAGGCGCTCCCCGAGACGGTTCGACTACCTCGTCCCTCGGAGATCCGCCAGCCGTACGACATGGCCCTCAACCTCATCCTCGGCAACCCCAGAAATAATTCGTGAGTGTTGAAATACTGCGTACCCCCAGAAATATCCATTTGAATATCGCTACATTTTCATACCCTATGTCATTGGGGATATGCCACCCTCCCGGGCCAATGGATGTAATAGGCAACCGGAGAAATTATCCTTATAACCTAATGATGAAACAAGACTTCGGCCTCTCTTAGGAATAAAATTATTTTATATGTCGATAATGAAGTAATCGAGTTGTTATAGAATTAAGTAATAGCGAGTCAGCTATAATCCTCAGGGAACTACACAGCCCGTAACAAAGCACAAACTCTGCGACAATGATCAATTAGACCCTCACCCCGTAATAAAAATTGGTCGTAGGGTGGGGCCACACGATTAGAACCCCACACGATCGCCAATACACCACAGCTCTCGCTTTCCTTCAGTGGGCTGTAAAATGAGTGTTTTCGCGTGCGCATACGAGGGACACTAAGATTCTAGATGGAAGCTAATGCGGTACTAAATTAGAAACGTTTGGGAACAATTGCCCTATAGTCAAACGAAATTTACTCCAAGAGCCGAATAAGAATATTGGTTCCCGCATGAATAGAATTGTTTTGAAATGTGATAAAAAGTTCATTCTAGTAAATGTTACTGTCGCGATACAGAGATGTTATTCGTTTCGTTGTAGGCGGTATCTGCAGACACGGGCTTTAGTTTCTGATGGCCTGAACCAGCGTGTTGTTTCGCCGATATTGTTTACCTAATAGAATATTTGTATTTTCTGACGATAGAAAAAAATGTTATCAGAGTTTTAGTTTTGGTCTGCTTTGTAAGGTGAGAGAATACTGTAGATGATTTAATATTACGAATACGAAGTATTTGATGAATCGATCGGGCATATATTCATGACACTGCTGCTTACTAATCATATTAATATGTTAGTCTTCGAAAACATTTGACACATATTCTCAGAAAAAAGAGCCTGTTTGCTGTGATACTAAAGCAGTTGGGATTACTGCTCACTTCCTTACCACGCTATTTTTATTCTTATATGAACTAGCACGGGCCACAGCATGTCTACTGACACTAGTATTGTCAGTTGCCGATCCCTTAATTCTCAAAAGTATTACAAACAGTCTGGCGTGAAACTCTCTAACACTCAACTATAAATAGAAGCCACGAGCCGTCACTGGAGAGTGCTATCGCTTTAACGCCTACGATGACCATTTGGTCACTTTTCATACACCGATTTATCGGCAAAAATTAACTTTCAATTATTGTACCTGTAAGGAGCTGACAAAGCTTTTTTCCAGGAAGGAAAACTGGGACTGGCTTAGAAAGCTGTCGGGATCTTCCTCAGCTAGAAAGGCAACGGTCCCGGAATGGATCGCAAGTGCGCTGTCGGACCCCAAGCGGCTGTTGTACAAGGAAGACATTCGCCACTTCTACGGGCTGCTCCACACTGTGGAAGACGCCTGTAGGAATCTCGTGGAAGTTGGAGGTGTTTATGACTGGAGGAAGGTCAGTCGTCAGCACGGTACCATGCACACATTCCTGCTTTGAATTGCAGCAGTGCGATGTACCGTTCAACGTCCATTTACTTTATTATGTAATACCGTTGAATAACGGCAATGACTGAGGGAGGGCTGGGAATGGACCTACTGATTCGTCTGTTACTACCTCCGTAAAGGAGATTTTGTTTTGTCATGTTTGTCTTTCTGTTATTCAATTTGTCTGTTATCAAGATAACTCAAGAATTTTCGGACGTAGCCTTACGAATTTTACATGGATTGTTAGGCATGTTAGCAGTAATAGATGATCAACTTTTGGTGAAGATCCATTCAACCGTTCGTTTGTTTGCTTTTTTTCTTAGTACTATAACTCAGAAAGTTAAGGATGGATTTTTATAAAATTTGCATGAGTTGTTTGGTATATCACGAAGAGTAAGGGAAAATATTTTTGTGATGATCTGTTCGTTCGTTTGTCACTGTGTCTGATATAATGCTCGTTAGCAAAATACCTTGAAAATTTAGGAATAGTTATACATAAAATAGACAGGAATTCTTAGTAATCTTAAAATACATAATTGATTAAATTGTGGCGTTGATACAAAGGAAATAATTCTTTTAGAAACGATTTGGATTTTCCTTTACCGTTGCCTTGGTTGGCGGAAGTATGCGCTGTGAGAGTGCTCTAGTTCAATTTTAAATCTGATGAAATTTACATGGCATTTGAAACCGTAACTCCTTGTCTTCCAGGCAGTCATTAGCCGGACCACTTATGTATTCGCACACTTGATTGATTGCTAGGATGTGAAGCTCTTGTGTCTTTTTCATACATATTTAAAATATGTAGCATAGATACGGTAGTATAGATCAGTGTTTTTTTATTTATCAGAACAGAAGCGAAAAAAGTATGGACAGATCATGAAATAATTATGCCGGAATTATTATAAATCATGCTGCGGATAAGAAAGCACCAAATTTGGTGCTGATCTTGTAGTACGTTTATTTGTGTCACTGCTAATTTTTTCCGTTCGTAAGGGTATAAATAAATAGGTTATGGGCTGACTTTCATGAAGTTTGCTGTTAGCCTAATTGAGAATGTCACAAGCAACAAATGACTTAATTTTGGTAATGATCAAAATGAAATTGTGGGTTCAGGACAAATTTGGATTATGCGTTAAGATCGCGTTGCTTGGCTGAGGTATGCGCTCTTCGACTGCTTTCTAGTTTGACATGAGGCCACGCACAGCTCCATGTTACAGTGATCGATACAAGCACCCTTATTTTCTGCTGTGTTACTATTTTGGCTAAAATTTTGTAGTTTTTTTGTACTCAATATGTGCACTTTTGGCTCAAAAATACATGTATCGAGTAGCTACCTAGAAGAAACAAAAATAAACTAAAGTTATAGAGGGGGGAGGGAGAAGTTATACCTAGGACTATCTTCCAAGCAAATTATTGTGGTCCATATTGGGATCATCATCTCTTCCACAGGACAATATTTTGGGTAACCGGGTGGTTTGTGAGGACTTCGACCTCTGGAAGTCCAACTCCCGGAAGGCCGTGTCGTTTGGTCTCAACGGAGGCTGGAGCTTTGAGGAAGAACTTGCAAAGAGGGAGAACATACAGGTACGCTTGCCGATTTTGTGTTTTTATTATGATTTTTATCACAATTCAACGTTTTGAAAAAAATTAAACCAAAACAGATATCAAACACTAAATATAAGGTCGACTAATCGGAAAATAAACGTTTCGGGAGAAAGTATCCCATCTTCAGAAACGAATAAATTTTCAAAACTACACCTATGAAGTAAAAAAGGAATTTTCTTTACTATTAAGTTAGGGGAGCATGTGTGTTGTCAGGGGGAAGTTTCATAAGCGAATGAACCAAGGTAGGCGGAGGACATGGATATCAGCTCCTGTTCAGTCAGCGGGTGTGGAACTAGCTGTGGACCATGTGAACGGTACAGCCGAGGTCATAAGGTTAAGGTTAGGTCTTGTTCTGTGGATGTAGAGGGACTCTAATGTTGTGAGTTCAATTGGATTGGAAGAGTGTATGATGGAGAAGTCAGTCTTGTTGATGGGGTGGTTGTTTTGCTTAGCGTGGAGGCGGGGAGCTGAATATGAGGGTTTTTGCAAGCGTTAAACCAGTTTTGCTAGACACACCTAAATGTTGGTCATACGGGCTTTGAAATGTTGTCCAGTGCAACCGATGTACGAGACAAACCTCCCGCACCACTTTTGTCGACTGTTATCTACCGTTACAATTGCCGGGGTTGCAATGCTTCGTACATCTGTAACAGTTGACAACATTTCAAAGCCCGTATTGACCAACATATAGGTGTGTCTAGCCGAACTGGTTTAATACTTGTATAAGTCTTCACATTTAGCTCCTCATCTACACGCTTAGCAAAACAAACACCCCATCTCCAAGACTGACTTCTCCATTATAGACTCTTCCAATCCAATCGAACTCACAACATTAGAGTCCCTCTACATCCACAAAACAAGACCCAACTTTATGACCTCGGCTGTACCGCTTCACATGGTCCACAGTTATCTCCATACCCGCTGACGGAACAGGAGCTAATATCCGGATCCTCCGCCTACTTTGTTTCATTCGCTTATGAGACTTCCCACTGACAGTACACATGCTCCCCTAACTTTAAAATAAAGAAAATTCCCTTTTTTAATTCATAGGTGTAGATTGAAATTTTAATTTTTTCTGAAGATGTGATACTTTCTCCAGAAAAACGTTAATTTTAGCATTAGTCGACCTCACATTTAGTGTTGAACGTTTTGATTACATATTCGGTTAGATTTTTTTACTTTTATTATTGTAGGGATTATTTTTTATTTATGATCCTTTTTTACGCTCACTGAATTATCTCCTTTACAGGTATGGTACAAACAATGAATTGAGTTTGGTACCATGGCAGCTTGCTGTCATGTTGTTGTAAAGTCAATGGGTCAAGCTCTAATGATGTTTATTATTGTTACTTATACAGTTGATTCCGTTTAATAGCACCACCAGGTAAAGCGACGGAGTCAAACGCTATGTATACCCCATAGAGCAGCTTTGCTTACTGTGGAAATGTTCCGTTTAGACGGACTGACTCCATATTAATAATGGGTTTATACTTACTGTAAAAATATTCAAATGAAGCCATTTCTAATTGTATTAAACAATTGTATGGTTTCATATTTGGAGTCTTTTATAGGCCAAAGTATGCCAGCATATGTCAAAATTCATCATTTTTGAGATTATGTTGCTCTGACAGCCAACATGTGGCGTTTGCATCGCCTTTAGTTCATCAAGTCATCCAAAATTCAATATGAGACTTGGGAAGTGTCTACTATTTAGTATCCGTAAATTATTTAATTGTGCTAATTTACCGTCGTATTTACGAACAAGAGAAAATATATCATTTGCTGAAGAAGTGTGTTTGCTTGCCAACCCTTTAGCACAGTTTTATTATCCCCCGCGAATGAAGTGAGAGAGGTGATAATGTTTTCGTTGAAAATTTAAGCATATGTATTTGTACTTTTGTCTGTTCACCCAAAAACAGGTAGAAAGAGTTGAGCAATCTTCAAAATGTTTTGTTGGGAGTTTGGTGGGTTGACCTAGATGTGACATATGGCAAAAAAAAGGCCTAGTTGGCCATCAAAAATGGCGGAGGTAGATTGTCTTACTCCACGAGGCGTTTCAGTTTTCCTTTGTTTATCATTAAGGAGCTCATGCTACGGGGGCTGTGCGCTAACCTTGTTGGACACAGCATCCATATGAGAAACTAGGATTATATGCTGGCCATCAGCCCATCACCGATGTTTTTGTCAGTAGAAGCTTTTAAGCACATGTTTTCGAAGTGAAATCCATTTCTTTGAGTCTTCAAAATTTTGTAAATCTGGAAATTACTTTCCCGTTTCAAGTTTCAAATGGTGTATAATTTTTTATATATATTTCAAAACAGTCATTGTCAGCCTATGATTATACGGGTTAGTGGTAGATATAGGGCGCCCAGATCGACCTAATTTCATTGAAACAGAATTTTCTCCCTTGTGTCGTAGACAAGTTCGTTCAACAGTTGACAGGGTTATTGGTACAGTACTTTTTCCTTTCCTCACATGAAAGATCAAGTGTTTTCAGATGAGTCACACCTGCTTGTCTTAATCCTGCGATTTTTTTCTTGTTTCTTCATTGGTTTCCTCTCCTGTTTTGCTTTTCTCACTCATTGTAAATAAAGCAAATTATATTAAATTCTGTTAATAGTCTGGACAAGACAGAAAATTATACACAAACAATAATATAGTAAAGAAAAATCTGATAAGACTTTCATCTTTATGAAAATTGGGCTTTTTTTCACAGTGTATTTAGATGCCCACCCACTGTGTAGTGTACCCGAGTTTATAAACTGAAGACAATTATGGAGAAGTAGCTATTAGTGAAACTCAATTTTTTTACGTTCGTCTGTAGCTAAAGTACAGCTTTTTTAACTGAGGAAGTTACATTGGTCATCGCTCCAATTCTAGTGCAAACTTGCATTTCATTTCGGATAATGAGAAAGTAGAAGAGAACCGGCAATTTTATCGAACTGACCGCATACGGCGAAGCCTTTCACATTTCAAGCACCTCACCCACTTGAAAACAAGATATTCTAATTAAAATTATTAAGCAGAGATGGTGTGTCTTCTTCCCTTATCTTTACCAATGAGTAGTGTTGTGAGTAAACTTTAGTCAGAAAAGTTTTAAAGTCGATCCATGTAAACTATTAATTTCTGAATGTTCACATGCATGGTCCTAAACTTATGGCGTCTTTAGGAATATTATATTGTCTTTGTGAGTAATGTAGCTTCCAAGACTGCTCGATAGTTTATTACCTCCACCAAGGAGGTTATGTTTTCGTCGGGTTTGTCTGTCACTGTGTCTGTTATTCTGTCTTTCACCAAGATAACTCTAATAGTTATGGACGGATTTCGAGGAAAACATGGATTGTTAAGTATGATAGGAAGAACTGATGATTAACTTTTGGTGAAAATCCTTCCATCCATTTTTTTGTTTGCTTCATTTTTCCCAATGCCATAACTCTAAAAGTTATGGACGGATTTTTATGAAATTTACAGGAGTTCTTAGGTATATCACGAACATTAAGTGACCGAATTTTTCTAATGATCTGTTGGTTCGTTGGTTAGTTTGTCCATGTTTTTATTTTTTTGCTTGTTAGCAGAATAACTCAAAAAGTTTTAGAAATAGATCTTTATGAAATTTACAGGATTTGTTGGCAATGTTAAAATGCGTAAATTATTAAATTTTGGTAACGATCGTTAGATCTGTTTGTGAGTGTGACTTATGTTTGTTAGCAGCAAAACTCAAACAATTATGAAAGGATCTTCAAGAAAATTAGTGAAGCTGTTAATACTGTTAAAAGGCAAAAATAATAGATTTTGTTGTTAATAGAAAGAAACACATGGTCTCAGCACCAATTCGAATTTTTCGTCACCTTTGCCTCGCTTGGCGGGGGTATGTGCTCTCAGAGTGCAATAGTTTATAGGTTAATACAAACATGGGGTTTACAGTGCATGGCAAGGCGAGTTATTTTTGGGTAGAAAGCATGCATTATTTTTTATTTTGCATTATTATTCAAAGCGTCCGTTCTATCAACGGTAATCAGGTTTGGTATTCCAATAGATTTATTTTTCTTCTCGTTTATGAGGGCGTTAATTTTTCAGATCTACGCCATAGAGCCTGAGCTGAACCGGGCCGATCACAACCATACGAGCAAGATATCGTATTACCAAGGATGCTTGACACCTTCCGGCGCTGTTCCAAAAACCGTGGTAAATATGCCCATTCGGAATAATTTAGGCGATTATCGGTTCATATCATTCTGATGCCGCTCCGTCAGACAATTATTATTGCCAATAAATTTCCCATGAGGCACTTCTTGTTTCTTTCATTGGTCTTTCTCTTTTACCCCGACCCGCGGTTTCCATGAGCGTTGATCTGGTGTGGGAGCATCCTCGTGCATGGATTCCACGCTTCTCTTCACATACTCTATGTCCCTAGCTCTTCCTCGTTGATGCTTCCCTCGAGTTATTTCTGCAAAAGGCTTGAACTAATCCATGCTAGAATGATAACAGATCGAGGTCACCACTTGCGGCCGGCGGCAGTCAACGTCCAGCCGCAAGCGCCCACCTTCTATTCTTAGTTAGTTAACTAGCAATAAGGTCAGTGGTGATTCATGCAGAGCAACTGGTAGGGTTGAAGGACCTCCTAATGCCACCCACATTATGCAAGAAAAGTTAGAACGTACAGAAAAAAATTTCCTTTCATTAAAGTTTTATATTTTGCCAAAAATTTGCGTGCGGTTTTCACTCTAAATTATCTGATAACAAAATGCAAGAACTTCCTGCATTACTAAGTTTTGATGCAATTCCGAAGAGTAGTATCGATGACCATCTTCCACAGTGCATGTTTGAAACAACTGAATAATAACTAAAATAATGTTTAAATAACGTATATTCATGAGAGATATTAAAGTAACGTTGTTGACTTGTTGCACACTTCCATGCCAGGATATCCGTACTTTTTTACAAACCAGTAGACGACTCCTAACATTACTAGCTGATCTGCGTTATCCTAAGCTACTTATTAGTTCAGGAAAGAATTGCAAATAGCGGCAATGGTAACTAAGGTTACATAATAGCCTTAAAGTAAAAAGTACGGCGGAAATTGCTGAAAAAGGCCATTTTTTTAGGAATCAAGAAAATAGCACGGAAGAAGGACAGTTGGTTCAAAAAGTTCATTTTTATTTCATGATAATTTTGTGATTCCTAAATTAAGTAACCTTACGTTTAGCGACTTTCACTTTACTTTTCATTTCAAGCATTGGGCGCGCTATAATTCTGGAACATATAGCCGTATCAGGAACAGTGCAGTACATCCACTTCTTGATAGGCAAGGAGTCTCCCGTTTCAAGTGCATTAATCATTGGCTCGTTATGCCTGAGCGAAAACATTTTATTTACATACTCTACAATTGATCTTCTTTCTTTGCTTCCTTCACTTGCTGCATCCATACGTGATGATGCTTTCTTGGTGAATATTCCTGCATTTCAGATATCGTTAGTGACTGTAAGTCAATCTGCTTTTTGATAATTCAAATCCTTGCTAAATGATAATGTCCGAATTACACATGTTATTTGCAACGTTACTGTTCTCAATCTTAGCGAAGCTAACTCTGTTCGTTTTCTTCATTCCCTACAAGGGAAACCATGTCTCGTAAAGTATTTAAGTTACTAGTCAAATTTACTGCACCGTTAAGGCTTACTATTTTTTTTAGTTAATTGGCGAATCCTACATGAAATGCACTAATGCCATGCTGGTTGAATTACTGTTCATCCTTCTAACTAATGCTGCTCATCAACTTACAGTAAAGCTAGGATTACAAGCCTTGACTTGCTCGAAACTTCCGACAGAAGCGTTTTATTCGTCACTGAGAAATGTGCTGCAAGTATTAGTTGCTGCTCCATTACGTTTGTTTGTGCCAGCATAGAACTTTATATTATGAAAAAAGATTGAGATTTAGGAAGTCGTATAGGGGTAATCGATTAGGGGTTCATGCCTAAAATTCAATTCAGGGTTCAATTCAATTCAACCCACGAAGACCAAATTTCGCTGGACAATCGATGAGGCCTTACTGTTTTATAGATGCCGTAGCACAATGCTTTAATTCTCATTGGTTTTGTGTAATTAATTTTATTAACTCAGTGGATATTTCGCATTAATTCTTCCATAAAGGAATTGAATGCCAAAGGATTTTTTGGGATCTCGTACAGCAAACGAAATTTGGCGCTGTATAAAGAATCTCTGGACCTATTAAAATTTCCTGGTTGCACAAAAAGTTACAGCCAGGTCGACTGCAACTACACTTACTCATCTGGGGCCAGTGGGCCTATACCCGCAGCACAAACCAGTGCATGTGGGTTCCCAGGTGAGGGTGTGGTCTAAGTTGACTTTACCTTTATCTTTACCAGAAGCTGAATGATGTCCAATTGTTACTGTATATTTCTCCATATGAAACTGATTTTCATGTTTTATTGAACTTTGATCAGAACCCAATGAAGCGAACCTTCTCTGAATGGTTACAGCGGTGGGACCTTCTGCAGACTCCGGTGCATCTCGTAAAATTGGATTTGGGAGGCGGAGAGTGGCAGGTGAGGGGCGTCAGACTGGTATTAAGTTGAAGCTAAGAATGCCAAACAGAACGAGGGAAATAGGATAATAGACAGCAGCGCACTATATATGGCACCCGTTTCCTGTTCTGTAGCCCGGAATGACTAATTTAGTGTAGACATTGGGTAGATTGGTGCACCTGTTTCCAGTGCTGAAGATTAGAATATCCAAGTAATGTCAAAGTTAATGAAAAAAGAAGGTTAGTGGAACAGTGAATAGCGAACTGTAGGTAGCATAATATTATGTTCCAGGGTTGAACCTTAAATTACCTAACTGCATTAAGGAAGTAGGTTACTAGTAGAGGCAGAGGAAGGTAGGATTATTTTTGGTTTTGAAGCTCATAATAGGTGCCTTAATGGAGAAAGTAGGCTACTGCAAAAATTAAGCGGTTGAAAAACATACCGTCGTGCTTCCATATTAGAACTAAATATATCATTCATCCAGCGAAGAAACAAAGTTAGTGGACTGGGTTGTAGAAATTAGAATTATCTGCATGTCTCCAATTGTGAAGCAAAGAACAGTTCACTAAAACATGAAGAAAGTAGGTCACTGAAAGAGACTGTAGATAGTAGTTACGATTGCTCCCTATTCTGAAGTTGAGGATATCGATGAGGAAAAGTAGTTTAGTGGAAAAAGCAGTTCAGAATAGCTACAACAGTTTCCTCTTGTGGAGCTCCGGACATAGGTATCTCGCTAAAGATGTGGGGTTATGACTTCCAACTACAAGCGCATTGACACCAGTTTCGGTTACAGATCTTGAAGTCGGTAATAAAGTACGACGCGCAGTCCCTGGAAGACGTCCAGCAGTTCACGGTAACAGTCCACATGGAGGAGGCCCTCAGTGATCCATCGCTGTACCGGCGCTACTCAGACACTCTGGAGGCTCTTACCAGCTTAGGGTACCAGCTCTTCAGTGTCGTGGCGGTCACGGGGGGTGGGCTGGTGTACGGAGAACCTATGATAAGCAACAAGCCGGTTTCCTTGCAGCTCAAGCTTGGTTTCGTCAGGATTTAAACCTTTGGTGAAGAAAAGATTTGGGGTTTGCCTGTAACTAAAGCTGGAAGTGTCCTCGAATAACTGGTTGAATAAGCTAAATTCATTAGCTTTAACTTGTCCTGAATTTATTTCTACCCCAACCTTTGGGAGACCAATTTTGGATCATGTTGCCAGGGTTCGCCGCAACCCGATCATGCTTGAATGAGAGAAAATTCAATAGGAATCAACTGGTTCGGGGGCAACTCTTGTAATCCGATCCTAAGTGGCGAAAGCAACGCTCATAGCTGAGGTCTGAACAATTTACAGCTAGTCTCCTAATTTTAGCCTCAGATTGTAATTCCATGACGCTTTCTGTTTGTCCGAAGTGAAACTTGCGGTAACCGGGAGAATAGGGATACTTTCAATGCTTTTATTGGTGGTTTGTCAAGAGAAAAGTACTCCCTCTACTACTAATGTACCAGGAGCAGAATCTTCTTGGTATGTCGTTAGTGTGATATGCTTACGGTATCAAATATTATGTACGATTAGTTTCCCTCGGAAATATTGAATTTGAATCGTGAATAAATGATTCCAGGAAGCTATAAAGAGCTATCCTGAAACTGTACACTGCTGGTCATTTTAAGTCGTAACCACAATTTCCTGCAGCAATGTTTTTAGACTGCCTGAATGCTAAACATCAGAATATCAAGTTTACCATGGAGACAGAAGAGAATAATAAGCTTGCATTTTTAGATTGCCTAGTACAACGTAACGGTGATAGTTTCAGTAAAACTATATACAGAAAAAGCATTTTTACTGGCTTGGGTCTCAGCTATTTTAGTTTCTGCACCTTCAGATTTAAAATTAATAGCAATAAGACTCTACTTTTTCGTGCACATGAAATTTGTTCCGGTTACTTATCTTTGCATATTGAATTCGATTTTCTAAAGGATTATTTTGTGAGAAATGGGTATCCGCTGTATTTAGTTCATGACTTCATTAAGAAATTCTTAGACAGTAATTAAGTTCTCTCCCAAAACTGTAGTGCTGACCGCCGAGAAAAAGAAGATTTTGGCTCGTTCCCTTTCTTCGGCCCTCAGTCGGAGAAATTGAAAACCAATTTGATATCTCAAGCAAATAAGTACTTTATGTGTGTTGACCTTCGAATTGTTTTAGTGAACAATTTTAGGATTGGAACAATGTTTTCGTTTAAAGATAAGCTACCTGCCCATATGCTCTCCTCTATTGTATACCAATACTGTTGCCCATCGTGTGGGTCTGCGTACGTTGGATCTTCCACGCGCACGCTGAGGTTTAGAGTGTTTGAGCATATGGGTAGGAGTTTTAGAACAGGTAATCCCCTAACACCACCGTCACATTCAGCAGTACGAACGCATGCAGAACAGTGCAATACCCCTATTTTTTTTTATAAGAAAACTTTTCCATTCTTGGCTCTGCAAATTCCTGTTCCGACCTCCGAATGTTGGAGTCACTATTTATTTCTAAGCTCAGTCCAAACCTCAACGACATGCAGTCATTATACCCTTTGAAAATAGCTCCCCATTAGATGACTTTTTCCCCTGTGATGTATGCTTTAAGTATAGTAGCATATTTTGAAAATACCAGTGCATCATTTGTTTATGTTTGTTATTTCAGATTGCTGTTGATGACCTTTAGGGTCGAAACGTTCTAACCAAATTTTAATAGATATGTATTTTAGATCAATTGTCTTCGCTCTGACCTTGATTTTAAAATGGCGTCGCATTCTGCAACCAAATTTGATAAGCAGGCCTTCGATAAACGAAAGATTTCTGTAGTCATTGTAGGCTTATTTACTTGGCCAGAGTTTGTAACTAGAAGCCCAGGCTCTGGCAAGAAGTAACATGCGCTTTGCACATGCAAACTCTGAGCCAGAGATACGCCGAAGGTTTTTATTATTGTCCCATAAGTTTTGTGCCAGAGTTAGGGAGCACGAGTTGGGCTTGAGCATGGCCATGGGCTTGAGCAATCTGAGCGCCGTTGATCGGAATCGAAACGTGTGGTTGACATAAGGTGCAGCATTTATAGCCTACGATGCTGCCTAATTTGGAAGAAGTTTGTACAGGCTTATGCAGAAATCGCGCACTCTAGCAAAATCCAACGCTAATATGAAAAATGAATAAAAAACTTATGCCTATTTCTATTTATTTAATATGCGACAGAATTTGGTGTAATTTTCCCTACATTAATTAGTTTGATGCCAAGTTTACCAAAACTCGCTTTTTTTGGTGTGTTATTGTTGAGTAGAGTATCCCCTTGGTTTTGAGAGTACAGGAGCGTAAGAAAATGATACATCTGTAGATTTTGTACATGACTGATGTTGAGTTAAAAAAAAGAAGAGTAGGCATCTCGCCCCGCTGTGGCGTTGCTACTTAAATATTGCTACGTGGTAGCATAAATATTGCCAAGTGGTAGCATAACTATTGCTACGTGGTAGCATAAATATTGTTACGTGGTAGCATAAATATTGCTACGTGGTAGCATAAATATTGCTACGTGGTAGCATAAATATTGCTACGTGGTAGCATAAATATTGTTACGTGGTAGCATAAATATTGCTATGTAGTAGCATGAATATTGTGACGTAGTAAAACAATTGCTGTGACGTGGAAGCTGAAACAATGTGATGTGGTGGCTTGAATATAGTGACGTTGTACTTAAGTATTGTGACGTGACAACTTGAATATTATGTCGTTCTAGAATACGTTTTCTGACATTGCGATGCACTAAAGTTAAAATTTTATGGCGTGGGAATTTTAAAATTAAGAGTAATAGTAAATCCATTCCTCATACAATTGTACTGCAGCCTCGGCAGTGACGTGATAAAGTTGATAGTAGCTACTTTATGAATAGCACTATATTGAAATCGATAGTACAGCATATGGAAAGTGTTACTTTTTACGAGCTTCATAGTGTTACGCCTCTGCTTAGCTACTATGCGGGTACTTAAAAAGTGTCACTATGTGCTACGGCCGCAAGAGCGATGATCTACCTCCATATGTCGCTTCTGTCTGAAAGTCCTTTTACTATTTATGTGTTCTGTGAGCGTCAGAAACTCCTTGTTGCCAATTCTTCATGCAAATTTACATCTATTTAGCGTGTAGT
Source organism: Parhyale hawaiensis (assembly GCA_001587735.2). NCBI lineage: Eukaryota > Metazoa > Arthropoda > Malacostraca > Amphipoda > Hyalidae > Parhyale > Parhyale hawaiensis. Next base: position 28,404,396 of record LQNS02278096.1, on the reverse strand, counting down.
GAAGGGGTAACTGCTCTCGTCAGCTAGCGTGTAGTGAAGTGGTAACTGCTCTCGTCAGCTAGCGTGTAGTGAAGGGGTAACTGCTCTCGTCAGCTAGCGTGTAGTGAAGTGGTAACTGCTCTCGTCAGCTAGCGTGTAGTGAAGTGGTAACTGCTCTCGTCAGCTAGCGTGTAGTGAAGTGGTAACTGCTCTCGTCAGCTAGATCTGCTTCGTTTGCAGGATTTGACATATTACGGGCATTTCCCAACAGGCGGCTTAACCATTAAGACAAACAATTGTTTAAAATCGTTTCCATTTAGTAGTGGAATTTCCAAGCACCACACAATTAATGGACAGATGTACATAGTCTTTAAAAGTTGGCCTTTCTGTACAGTACATGTGGACTCACAGAACTTGATGCGAACCTAGTAGTGTTCTTCCTACTGAAAAAGCAAGATTACGTTATCTAGTTATACGTTAAAAATATAGTCAGAGCCCAGGCTTGTTTAACGCAAGTGTCAGAGTTTGATACATTTAGTGGAGTGTAGTCCTGATCTTGGAGTACCTAGTGATGTTTCACTCCATACGGACCAGTAAACTTGTTAACCCTTTACTGCATGATGAAATTCTTTTTTTCTCCTAGCAATGGCACTTACAGAAACGTGCATACATGCGAAAGATGAGACAAAGGAATAAACGACGCTTCAAACAGCGCTATTTCTACAAGGAACTTAAATCGTAGTTGGTGCTGATCGGGTTAACTGCGCCCTGAAAATACATAAATCTTACGGACTTTATTTTTTTTTCACCTGTCTGATTAGTCACTATACTGAAGTAACTACATATCTGTAAATAAACAGCGAGAATACTTCTTGAGAGCAAAACTACAACAGTGTGTCGAAACTTACACAGCCCGTTAGGTTGCGTATCAATCCTCACCCGTGCAAAGCACAACCTGCACATGTCGTTGCTTGCTCAACACTGAAGCCCCTATTACACGGGCGAACATTGCCGGGCAAACAGGAGGAATTGCCCGGCGGGCCGCCCGTTTGTCCCGCAGTCCGCCAGACATTCTCTATTGCCAGAGGTTTGTTCACTGCGTGAACTTTGCCTTTAGAACAGCGGGCATTAGCAGGCGAACATTCAATTTATTCGTTTTAAAGCCTTGCAAATTGTTGCAAAATTATTTCAAGCTAGTTATGGTAGTATTTTCATTCAAAACTTGTAGATTCTATTCACTGTTTAATGATATTCAGATGAAAAGTATGTAACTTAGAGCTGCCCGACGGATGTGACCTTGAAATTTCACCGTCTCGTGTAATAGCACCTCAATGTTCGGCGGGCATGTTGCCCGAGATTCTGCCTGCTGTTCGCCAGACATTGCCCGCCCGTGTAATAGGGCCTTAACGCGGACAGCCAGATGCGGTTGCACAGTTTCACGCAACAGCAACCGCTGAGTCTGTTCCCATACAGTCAGCTTCCACTCACGTTATGAAGAGCTAAAAGTACTGAGAAAAATATAAATGGAAAGTGTAACCCTGTTAAATGAGAATGGCCCATTTCATTTATTCTGCAGCGGTAGACATAATCTGACTCTCTAGTTTGGAAAATTTTCGATTTATCGGATACTAGAAATTCCATAGCAGATCTCCATCGTTGTATTTAGTTGTCTGACTGTGAGACTGGCATGGGACATAAAATCTGCTCTGACAGATTTTTTTTGTAGATATTGTATTAAAATAAAGGCATATGGGGATCAATCTGTCCACCAAATGATGTTGCCTTAGCTACAGTTTACACTATTTGTTTCTAAATATACGTGCTTATTTTTGTATTGATTTACACTCGAAGAAAGCAAGCATAAGTAAACAACCAAGCACATTCCCAAGCTTGGACTCCTGGGACGTATTCTAAATACCTGATGGGACATTGAAAGCGTACCAACAGTGGACACGCGACACACTTAAATGAGCTATATGCGAGGAGCGAGTAGCTCTGCAAGAAATACGAAATTTAGGTAAAAACGTCAGTACCGAGCTTACTAATTCTCATTTTATATATAGTGCGACAAGTGCTGTTGCCGGTGCTTGCGACGCGTCTCTTCCATAGATTCCACCCAATTCCAGGCCGGCTGCCTTTCACTTCACAGTTCCTTCCGCTCACTTTGATGCAAAAGACAATTGCTGAAAAAAATGTGCGGAATTTAGGGAAGAGATACGTAGCAGGCACGGGCATCAGCAGCTATACAGGCTGTTTTTTTTTATGGAGACAAATTTCAACCATCGGTAGAAAAACTCAAAAGAAATCGATTTTGATGAGTGATAAAATGCGCAAAACTCCTTAGTTTTCGAGTTATGATGACTTAGGGAAATTTAAAGCTTCAAGTAAGATACTACGTCCACGCCAATGTTAGCACTAATTTTGATAGTTTTATCACGTTTCCGACCCCACCAAAGTAGTTCAAATTATTTTTACAATAAAAACTCCAAGTATTTCATGGTTGGGAAAAATATCTGCAGTTTCAAACTTAGCATTCAATGTAATAACACTACTGAATGGCTGACACTACATCGTCAGAGTTTGCATCCGTGTCGTTTCAAAAAAAAAAAAAGAAAAGAAAAAAATGCAAGGGTCTGTGAAATCAGATTTTGGACTTCGTGTACAATTTTCAGAGTGGTTCATGCAGCAGCGAACAAGGGATCGGAGCTTCTCCAAGCTGATTCTTTTCACATCATCTATATATTAATACGCTTGTATCTACGTGTGTGTGTGTGTGGGTGTGTGTGTGTCACGCTCTTCACAAATAGATAGGCGTAAATTAAAGACTTGAGTTCATTTCACCCGTATCATATCTACGCTTTCGTTTTTCTTTTCAAAATTTTTACTCGCTTTGCTGGTAGCGGATGGCATGCCTCATAGGGTCTGAGGCGTAGCCAAGATACACCCTGGGAAAGAAAACTGGTAGTATTGGCATCTTTGCTCTAAATTCATTTTTCGAAGAAAATATGCTGCTGGGAGAGCGTCAGCCAGTACTGTGCGATGTCTGAGGAAATGCAGTGACATCTTAAGAACAAAAGAATACTCTCCAGCGAATGAA